>CM062085.1:1722291-1931492 GCA_031163375.1 Conogethes punctiferalis | reverse complement strand
TGCCATACCTCTAACTAATTCCATAAAATCACTTGATACCGGTGACAAATCACATAAGTTTAGTTTCTACATATCTTTTCTTGTTTTCCTGTATAAATATTAAATTCTCGCAACGGCGTGTAGCTGTCTATTAATTGCATAATTTTCACATGACAAATGTCATAATGTATGCACACGCACATCCCGGCGTTGCACAGCGGTCGTTAATATGCGCGGGCGCAGGGAGCGTCGGGCAAGCGCATACTGATGCGGTAAACACGGGAAAACGATTGTTTCACTCGTTCGTCAAAAAAATCGTGACTTTCAATGTAAGCTGTTTGTGAGAATGCGAAATTGGAAGCTTTTTGCTGTAGAAAGCATGTATGATATACCTACACATGCTAATTGTTGGAAATATGATAAACTAGCTGTGCTCGCGACTTCGTCCGCGTGGAATAGTTATTTTTTCCCCGTTTTTTTTTTACATTTTCCATTATTTCTTCGCTCCTCATAGTTGCAGCGTGATGTTATATAGCCTAAAGCCTTCCTCGATAAATGGTCTATTCAACATAAAAATAATTTTTCAATTCGGACCAGTAGTTCCTGAGATTAGCGCGTTCAAACAAACAAACAAACTCTTCAGCTTTATAATATTAAGTTAAGATTGTGTAATTTTTCGTATGCGCCTCTTGTAAACCTAGCATGTAACATTAAGATTAGCTCAAATAGAGCTTATCGAAATTATGATAACTTGACCACAGATTAATAAATAGTTACTACGTACTTGACTACATTTAAGATCAATCGCCCCTATTTTTTAAAATTCAGTTTTACTTCTGTGCAAAGGCACACCAACGGATTCCACCCCCCCGATTCTAGTCACTTACTTACTTGCAAGTTCTAAAAATAATGGTCAAGATCATTACTTATTACAAGATATGGATATTCTGTTTATTAAATATTGCTCCAATAACGCTTCGTACTTAAACTTCGTTTCAGCGAATTTGCATATGATCCGCTCCGGTATCCGCCCGATCATATTTCTAAAGCCGTGATCGCCATACTTATGAATGCATTTCGATCGCAAATGGAGGTACAAGTATACTTACTATGAGTCTGCTTGAGATTCTTCATAAATAAATAACTCAAGACATCCCACTCTGGGCCACATAGCGCCGTCTAGCCCCAAACTAAGCCGAAGCTTGTACTATGGGTACTAGACAACTGATAAGAGGGATAGAGGGATTCATTATGATTATTTCACAAAATATCACAAGAAGAAACATCTTGTAATACAATTTAGGCCATTTTATTGCAGTGAGCAATCTCTTTCAGACAACTTTCAGGCTTTCTGGCTTCTGAGGACATCTTTCTTCGAAGTCGGTTTTTGGTTTCAAAAACCGAAATACGAGTCCATTTGCTTCTCCGACCAAATAAATCGTCAACAGCTTTATCTGAACACGGCCTTAGGGTCTCAAGTGGTTGGTATCAAAACAATGGCTACCCAAGCCAAGAATCTGAGCGAACGGTATATGGCAACCCCGGTTTATGTTATGACACTCGACTCAAACAATCGTCGGGCGATACGGTTCTGAAAACAGATTTGTTTGTTTGTTCGAGCCGCGTATGGTATACACACGTAGAAGTGCACCCAAACAATCCTGGAGTTGTTTTAGTTAATCGGCTGATAGAAATATCTTATCGAGCTAAGTGTTTGGTCGACTTGTTTGTTTGTTTTGTGTTAGCTAAGCCTTATTGGTTATTAATATTAATTGCCTTATACTCGTAATAACACACACGACTACATTAAACTTTTTTTGTAGTAGTACAGCATAGTAATCTCCTGTCTTTCACTTCCCGTCACCTAGTGGAAAACAAAAGACCCAAGTCGCTGCGGCTACCTCCACCCTATAGAATACCGCAGCCAAATGACCCCCGGGTCGTGTTTCTGCCGGCGAGTAGGGTTTCCGGAGCTCGTGGGGGGTTAGGATTGGGCCGACATGGCGGTGGCAACTGACAGTACTTGCCCGTTGTCACAGCGACTTGGGCTTTTCTTTCGCTTTCAAGCAGGCGTAAGGAAGCCATTATGTCGAGCTACTACAAAAAAAGTAATTCACTTGTCCGTACGTGCCATGCTGGCTTGTAAGATTATTCTGCTATAATACACCGACAGATCCCAAAACAAGCAAAAAGCCCAAAGGTTGTCTGGAAGAGGTTGCTTTTAGCGACAAGACCGCCTAAATCGTACAACTTCTTCTTCTTCCTTCTTCCTAGCCATCCTCAACCAGTGTGGTGTAGGCCTCCTTCAGAGTGCGCCATCTGTCACGGTCTTGCGCTACTTTCATCCAGTTCTTCCCTGCTATCTTCTGGATGTCGTCTTTCCACCGCAATTGTGGTCTGCCTCTAGGACGTTTTGCCTCCCAAGGTCTCCATTCCAGGACCGCCTTGCTCCAAGAGCCATGTTTACGGGCTATGTGACCTGCCCACTGCCACTTCAAACTTGCGACACGTTTTACGGCATCCGCGACTTTGCTTTGCTCTCTAAGCCGTACAATAAAATATGTCAATTATAGAAAGATGTTTTATAAAGCCCAAAATACAGACATTTACAGAAAAGGTAATATAGACATCATGTGGTCTTAAAGATATTTAGCGACCTCTTCCAGTCAACCTTCAGATAGTGGAAGTGTAAAGTGTGTTTTGAAAGAAAGAAAGAAACAAAATTGGTTTATTTGGTACCACATTTTACGCACACAGCTGCTATTTTTTAACACATTTTTTTCTTGGTATTAAGTCTGGAACTATCTATCCCATATTATAGCTATTATATATAATATATCTAGTTTCTAACTTACATTCGTGAACCTTAGACAAGGTAACTATAAAAATAAGATTTTCAGCTTAAATGTTCCTAGCAAATGCGAATACCACAAGTAATATGAATAGGTACAGTAAAAGCTACATTAAGTTGCACAAAACGAATGTAACATGCATCCATATGTCGTGAGAGTTAAGAGCAGCAAAGTGTAAAGTATCTAACTCGATACGGTTCTTACTAGCGAGACCATGCGGGCATACGCGGTTACTGCGGTCAGAGCAAATGGGCCTTTATCGGACTAAAACAAGACTTCTTTACTGGCTTCTGTTTGTAGCTGTAATAGCGTATGCATGGTTTTTTATTTTAGCACAATATACCACTATATTTAATAATCCTTCTTAATCTAGCCATTAGATAACTATGTTCTGCTCAGTTACCACCAAGTAAGGAAGAGGGATGTAAGGGAGAAACTTATCACTTTTGCGCTCCAAGTCACCCTCACCTGCCCGTGGTGCATCCTACTGAAGAACAAACGAGGCTCTGGCAAACCGACTGATGGCGGTATAACCATCACGATAAAAGGCGTAGCTAAACATCACAGGGCGATGACGGGCAGCAGCGTCAACGAAGCAAGAAGCTATACCCTGCGATTGCCAACCCGCCTGCCCAGCGTGGCGATTATGGGCATATCCTCCAGATGTTTGCCCATTGTAGCGAACAGCTGGAGGCCTATGTCCAGCAGTGAACTGCAACGATACATACACTTTAGGCGGGTTTATTGCCTTATGCGATCTATTCCAGGCAACCTTTGGGTTGAGGTAAAATGAATTACGCTCTACCCGAATGCATAAAATTGTTTCAATTTCCATAACAGAAATCGGCTTAAACATTAATGATGTCTGATATTTACTAATTATTGTAGAGTTTTTTCAATTGATACCTCAGTTGCACCATTAAAAAGTTAAATTTGTTGCCTGATCCGTTGTTTTATTCATTCCCGGATTCATTTCTTTCAACAAGGCGTGAAAAAAGCTAATTAGGTGAGCTGGGACATTTATGAATTTTCTCAAACAGTCAAAAGCATGTAACAAGCATGGGATTCCGAACCGTTATATGAGTTGTCTCCCGGAGTTCTCTGGGACAAGTTGCTTCACCTCGGTGCATAATAATGTGTTCGCAGTCAGCTGTGTAAAGTTCGTCCACACGGGCTGAGGAATGCGCCAACTTAGTTTGGTCTGACAATATGGGGTTTGGTATAGCGTTTATTAGTTTACTTCGCCTTAATTGCATTTACTATGTAGAAATTGTAGATAAGTCTTTTAGATGCATGGCCTTTTTTTATTAATGGCAATTTGTACGTTTGCGAGGTCTATTTCTGTCAATGTTAAATGTTAGTAGCAGACGAAGTGTCGCAGAGACACTACTGATTTCTATGTACGTCATCAGCATCATCAGCTTATATCAGTCCACTGCTGGACATAGGCCTCTCCCAAAGTGCGACACCGTGACCGATCCCGGGCCCCTCATCACTTCACTAAACCTTAGAGCACAAAATAGGCTATTATGGCTACAAATTGTAATTAGTCCGTCTCTTAGCTTATTAAAAAATAAAAGACACGTATTTTTCCTTTTTTCATTCAAATAAACAATAGCAAAGATACAAGGCATCAAAAGTTAGAAGTGGGAGTCTTTGACGTCACTCGCTCCTGTAAAAATGCCTCACTGAGTGACGCGTAATTTCAACGGGCTATAACTTTGTAATTTTGAGTCTAATTTTCAAATAAAAAATACGTGTCTTTTATTTTTGAATAAGCTACAAGACGGACTAATTACAATTTTTAACCATAATAGCCCATTAAAAGGTTTCCCCCTATTACACGCCCTAAATTGTACGACATGTTATACTTTGTTTGTTATGGTGCAATAAAGAGTCAATCTAACTATAAAAATAATAAAATATCGACTTTTCTTTCTCGTTCTTCCCTCCAAAGAATCCTATTAACCAGAATTCAACAAAGTCAAAAAATAACCTTTATTTGTAAAGAAAGTGTAAAAAACGCCAAGTCATGCATCTATCATCGCTCCAGTTCGTAACGTAGTTATGTTACCGAGAAGAACCCGGAAAAAGGTCTGTGTGACTTGACTGCTTTCAACAAATCCATTTGTGTCTGCGAATGGATTTTCATGAAATACTTTTGGAATTCGATTTTTTTGTTCCTTAATTCCTAGCACTTCGAAGTGAGCTTATGATGTAAACTACTTAATAAAAAATATTTTTTTTTGTATTGGGCTACCATGACAAGACCACTCCTAATGACCAGGAAAACTCTGTCAAGAGTGAACGACTGAGAACGAAAGAACTTCCACGACCCGATAATACCTCTTCATTTGTTTTTCATTAATAGGTACATCTACTTCACTATTCCCAGTCGTAAACTCATATGAAAGCTGTTACACGATGCATTTCGTTTCCATTTTGACACCAAAGTTAGGTACATGGTATTGTTTAGCATTGCCACATAAAATCCGTTTCAACAAACTTTATGTGATGTGATAGGTATATTTGTGGGGATTCTCGCTGGAGTATCACAATATGAAATGCAAATATTTATAGGTGCAGTACAGAAGTTACGAGCACATTTCGTTATACGCAGTAATATTATGCATGAGGGTTCTAGTTTTACAGATGTTGTGAATAATCCTACTAATGTTATAAATGCGAATGTTTGAATTAGTCTTTCACGCGAAAACTTGCGGTCTGATTATAAAATCAAGCAATCAAAATTAACAAGTCGCTGCGAAAACGTTTAAGTAACTTTCAGTTACTGCTATGCTGCCTTTAAGATGGCTCTGGCTTTAGAAGCGTAGCGTGCTTTGGCGGAGACCCGTATAACAATTTTTGAAGGCACTTAGTAAAAAAGAAATTGCGACATTTGATACATAAAAAAATGATGTTTAAATGCACGTTAGGAGCTCCCGCGGCCCGGGGGCCCCGCTACGCCTCTGCTTTACACCGACTTATCTGCTTAAGCTACTTACTATACTAGGCGATTTAAAGCGTCCAGGGCCCCTACCACTAAAATCAAAAACGCGATCCGTTCAACGAACGATCGTTTTCGATTTTCGTGGTACGGGCCCAAGTGTTTGTCCAATGCGGCGAACAAGTTTAGAGAGTTATGTCCAGCAGTGGACTGTGGTAAATTGATTATGATGATGATAAAGGAAAGGTACGTTGTGGAGTAAACGTTCCTACCTATGTGTAATATAAATATGACAAAAATATTTAGTTAAAAAACGTGGCTATAGTACGCTGGGTCAGGTAGTTAATAATATAATAGTAAAAATATGACGTCACCCATCTGCCAACGCAAGAGGCTATCGTGGTTCCAATAAAAATATTCACCGGCTCGAAGTACAAGGCAAACAGAACACTACAGATGGGCCATTGTCGTCATGTTCCCATTAGTGTTCCCACGGGAAGCGGCGCTTTTCATCCCACTTTTTCCCGATATTTCTCTTCCTCACCTATTGTTGCTGTTGCAATAACAAAGGTGAATATCTATAAGGTCAAAGTAATTTTACGGTACGGGTTGATGGGAGTGTTTCTTGTCAGTTTGTCTGTGTGTTTGTGCAAAAGAGTTAACTTACGAGGATATACCTGGTAAAATGTTGTCTGGTACTGGTATAAAAGCGATAAGTAAGCCTAATTGCAATTTAATATTATCTATCTTTAATTTTAAGTCAATCGTTTTGGGGGCGACCCATCATCTTTTCGCTCCAAGCCACCCTCACCTGCCCGTGGTGCATCCTGCTGAATGACGAACGAGGCTCTGGCAACCGACTGGTGGCGGTATAACCATCATGATTGAAGGCGTAGCTAAATATCACAGGTCGATGACGGGCAGCAGCGTCACCGAAGCGAGGATCTACGCACTGTGATCGCTAACCCGCCTGCCCAGCGTGGCGATTATGGATCCCAAAGTGGACCAACTGGAGAGGCTTATGTCCAGCAGTGGACTGCGAGAGGATGATGACGATGATGATCAAGACCAGGCAGTAGCTGTGTATTTTCTGAAACATCTATTTATTTACCTAGCTTATTGTTATTTATTACACAGTAGGTATTTAAAGATTTGCTAAGATCACATTTGTGAAATAAATCACGCATTTATATATACCCTATTATTCTATTATCATGATCAGTATTCAACAAAGCCATTGTTTTAATGATGTCATTCCACGAACGAGCCGCGACATTCCCTTTTTACATAGCATGAGAAATGCTTTATCGAATGCTTAAATACCTACCGGATACATTTTAATCTATACCTGGGCTGTTCAACCCAAGCGTTGCTGCCCGCTACCGGCCTAGAGTATTCTACACTTTCAATCGTGATGGTTATGCCGCCATCAGTCGGTTGCGAGATAAATGATTCATTTTTTTACAATGTATCTTTCTATCTATACTATATTGGGGCTGCGCAGACGACAGACTTTTTGTGCGATAGAGTCTGCATCTGAGACATTTAAAAAGAGCATCTAGGTCCCTACAGCTCCGACAAAATGATCGAAGATGTGCGTTGAGTCTGTGAAATATCTGCGACAGATTTTTGCGCGTCGTGTGCGTTACTGCATATAATTGCATCACAGACTAAAAAGTGCGTCACGGATAGTCTGTCGTCTGCGCTGCCCCATCCCCATAGCCTTTGGTTGATCTTCGACACCCACGGGAAGAAATATAGCGGTGATTTGTAATCTTTTCCTTCACTGCACGTAGGTATAGATAGGGCAGGTATACTATTAAGGCGCGATGTACCTACTCCAATCGATGTCGTATTCGTTTCGTATCTTATTTTTTGCTCTCTTCTTCTCAGTTGTTTTTTATGTAGTTTAATAAACTAAACTGAAAATTTTACACACCACATTGCATTTCGATGCAACGTAAGGCCACGGACGCCAGTAAGTAGTGTATGTCGGCACTTAACATTTTAAGGGCCGATTTTTCAAATTGTCAGATAAAATTTAACGGACTGATAAAATGTAACATTATTTATTATGGAGTGTCGTTCGGTAGCATTTAGTATTTCATTATACTTTATTCCACAGTTACTTTTTATGGCCGTTGAAAAATCGCCTTTAAATCGTTAATCCCGACTTGGTAAAAAATAATAATCGGTGTTTGGGCAGGAGGCCTCTCGTCTTCTTTCAATAATAGCTCAGTTTCGTGGTATATACGAAGTTACGAACTGTGTTTATTGCAGTGCTGCCATAATATTATAAATAAATAATTGTTACGTACGTATAGATTTGAAAATAATGTTAAAAAATAATTGTGCGTGAGGCGCTTAGTGGTCGAGAGAAGGGCGAAAAAGCTTTTAAATAATGGTGACCGTTTCGCTAGGCTTCTTTCTCCGGCTTCTTATCGCGCGGTGTGCACCGTCCAGCGATAGATGGCGTTCTTGGTAGGCGTAGATAAAAAAATTATAGTCATAATTATATAGACTGACATTAAATATTTAATATCTGTCACTACAACTACTACCACAGATGCAAAGGATTTTCTTAATACATACGTTTAAATCGATCGTGTTTCATGATCAGTCAGTGTATAACGAAAATAATCTTAAGAGGCCAGCATGGCGATGGTAATAATTGACAAGTGATTGTGTTTATTATAATTACTCAAATAACGCTATTATGACTCTCCTCAGGTGACTTTTAGGTTCGTTTAACCCCTAGTCTTTGTATTTGTATTTTTATTTTATCATCATCATCATCATCAGCCCGTAGACGTCCACTGCTGGACATAGGCCTCCCCCAATGACCTCCACATGGACCGGTCCTGAGCGGTCTGGGTCCAAAGGTTCCCCGCTATATTTACCACGTCGTCAGTCCATCTCGTAGGGGGCCGTCCCCTGCTACGTCTTCCCTCTCGCGGTAGCCACTCGAGAACCTTTCGTACCCATCTATCGTCGGTTCTGCGAGCGATGTGGCCTGCCCACTGCCACTTCAACTTGCTAATTCTGTGAGCTATGTCGGTCACCTTAGTTCTTCTGCGAATATCCTCGTTACGGATTCTGTCGCGCAGGGAAACTCCGAGCATAGCTCTCTCCATAGCTCGTTGTGCGACCTTCATTTTGTGGATCAAACCAGCAGTGAATGACCACGTCTCGGAGCCATAAGTCATCACTGGCAACACGCACGCATTGAAGACTTTAGTCTTCAAACACTGAGGGATTTTGGACGAGAAGACATTTCGAAGCTTGCCAAACGCTGCCCATCCGAGTTGGATCCTTCGATTGACCTCTTTGTCGAAGTTGGACCTACCTAACTGAATAGTGTGTCCCAGGTACACATATTCGTCAACAACTTCGAGGGTGCAGTTCTCAACATTGACCGGTAGTGGCGTTACATGGATGTTCTTCATAATTTTGGTCTTTTCCATATTCTTATATCTTCAAGCCTACCTGTCGAGAGACTGCATTGAGATCATTGAGCATGGTACCGAGTTCCTCCAGCGATTCTGCCATGATCACGATATCGTCTGCGAATCGAAGGTGAGTGATGTACTCGCCATTAATATTGATGCCATGTCCTTCCCATTCCAAGAGCTTAAATGCGTCCTCCAGTGCGGCTGTGAACAGCTTCGGAGAGATGACATCTCCCTGTCTCACACCTTTCTGCAACTGGATAGGATTCGTGCTCTGGTCTTGTACTCGGACAGTCATGGTGGCGTTTCTGTACAAACACTGTAATGCTTCGATATATCGATAATCGATATGGCACCGCTGAAGAGACTGCAGCACCGCCCAGATTTCGATGGAATCAAAGGCTTTTTCATAGTCCACATACGCCACGCATAGAGGCCGATTATACTCATGGGTCTTTTGTATAATCTGGCGCAATGTGTGTATGTGATCCATGGTACTAAAGCCTTTTCGGAACCCGGCTTGTTCGGCAGGCTGGAAGTCATCAAACCTGCGCGCGAGACGATTCGTAATGACTCTCGAAAACAACTTATATACATGGCTCAGAAGAGATATAGGTCGGTAGTTTTTGAGGAGGGTGTTATCCCCTTTTTTAAAGAACAATACGACCACACTTCTGTTCCACGCTTCAGGGGTAGTTCCTTCAAGTATGACGGAATTAAAGAGCGTTTGAAGGATTTTGAGTACAGGTGTACCACCCGCCCTCAATAGCTCTGTTGTGATTCCGTCTTCACCTGGTGCCTTGTTGTTTTTAAGCTGTTTGAGAGCCATTCTAATCTCGTACAGGCTGATGTCCGGGATGTCTTCGGTATAGTGTCGGGTTAGTTTAGCTCTTGGGTCTTTAGCTAAACGAACAGCAGGTTGTATTGACGAGGTGTATAACTGTCGATAGAACGTCTCGATCTCACTCAAAATCTCTGATTTAGCCGTAATGATCTTACCATCCTTGGTCTTAAGCTTGGTCATAAGGCTACTCCCAATAGACATACTTCGAGCGAACACTTTGGAGCCTTTGTTGCGTTTGATTGCTTCTTCAATACTTTTGGTATTGAATCGGCGAATATCAGTTCTTATAGCTTTTGAAATATGTCTATTGAGCCGCCTATATTCTGACATATCCACAGAAGACTGCAATTTCATCTCGCGCCGTTTCGTCAGAAGATCGAGTGTCTGATCTGAGAGCTTTTGAGTTCTATGTTTGCAGCGGGTCTTAAAGTACTTCGACCCTACTGCTTGGACAGTTTCCACGAATCTGTTGTTCATATCGTCCACAGTGATGCACTCCTCCAGGCCTTCGAAGCGGTTCTGCAATTCCAGTTGAAATTGTTCGGGGTTCTGGATTTGGGCCGGACTTGGTCGGAGCGTAGACTTCATCAGACGGAATCTTTCAAGGCTGATGTCGATATTCAATGTGCCTCTCACCATACGGTGATCACTACCAGTTCTCACCGCACTGATCACAGATACATCATTGAATATTTGCCGCTCGGTCGTTAAGATGAAGTCTATCTCATTTTTAGTCGAGCCATCGGGACTCATCCAAGTCCATTTCCGGGATGCCTTTTTCTTGAAAAAGGAGTTCATCATAAAGAGTCCCTCCTTTTCCATGAAGTCGGCCAGCTTTTGTCCCCTACGATTTCTCTGCCCAATGCCGAATTGCCCCAACCTCACCTCGTCGTCACTCCGTTGGCCTAGCTTTGCATTGAAGTCTCCCATCACAA
Organism: Conogethes punctiferalis; assembly: GCA_031163375.1. Taxonomy (NCBI): domain Eukaryota; kingdom Metazoa; phylum Arthropoda; class Insecta; order Lepidoptera; family Crambidae; genus Conogethes; species Conogethes punctiferalis. Next base: position 1,920,486 of record CM062085.1, on the reverse strand, counting down.
CGGTATACTGAGTATTAGAGGCATGTATGGCTTTTGAGATATCCTCATACATGGTCTCCACCTCTTCATCAGGACGTGCCGAAGTCGGTGCGTATACCTGGATGACCTTCAACGAATACCGTTTGGTAATTCTGAGTACCAGATATACCACCCTAGGCGACACACTCTCTATCCTGATAACGTTGTTAACGAGAGACTTGTGGACGATAAACCCGACGCCACCTTGGGACAGACGGTTGCCCTCCCGGTAGTAAAGCAAGTTACCGGAATCCAGGATGATAGTGTCCTCTCCCTGTCTCCGGACTTCGGACAAACCTATAATACTCCAGCGTAACTTGCCTAATACTTCTTCCAGTTCAAGAAGCTTCTCGTCGGACCTCAATGTTCTGGCGTTATAGGTTGCCAGGTCCAGTCGTCGGTGATGGTAGCCAGATCTCTTCCGGTGATTCTTAGCACCCCTTGCTCCACCGTTGCCCAGGTCGCTACCATGACCTATGGGAACAGTGGAGCTGCCGGGGACTAGGGGCCGTTTTCTAATTGTATTAGCCATTTCGGGGGATTTGCCATAGTCACCACGCTTGGCAGGCGGGTTGGTGACCGCAGTAGGTTTTGATTGTACCCAGGTAAACGCTGCTGCCCGTTTCCTGATATTCCCTTAGTCGTCTCCTACGACACCCACGGGATGAGATTTTTATTTTATAAACACAGCGTATTCTATTTACATTGTCAAAGAACTTATAAACGTCAATTAAGTAAGAATTGAAATAACAAGTATCGTAAGAATTGCAGAACAAGGCGTATTTAGTATCATGCCAATTTACAATGTACCTACGTACGTATGTATTGAATCTGATATCGTTTCTCTTAGAAGCAGGTAAGTATGTAAAATTGTTACAAACGCTTTGTACGTTTCTGAAACAATTACGGTGTCAAAATCAACAGTAAATGGAACTTTATTCCGTGTGTTCTAAGGTTTGTTTCATGATAACATTGCAGGGCGAGGTGAACGAAGGTTGTAGGCATATAAGGGTGGCTTTTGATCTAATAATGTGACCTCAAAGAAGCCGTACTTCGTAAGCCGGTGGAGTTGAAAACCCGCGCGGACTGGTCGGTAGGGATTCGTCCAGCGATGCCGTGTTTATACTACATAACTAACTTCATTAAACACCATAATTTATTGCCTGTTTCATTAGTTGTCATTAATAGTTTCATCGCGTCTTCGGTGGACAGAATTTGGTTTATGTAATCAATACAAATTTTACTTTATTTCTGTAAAGTATTTCTCAATTGAACCCTGAGTCCTAAGTTGGCGATGACTAATTTTTAAATATGTACCTATGTACTTATAAACAATTTGTTAACACAACCATTGTTACAAAATGCCCTTGATAAGGGTAACTACTTACCCAATTCAAAATATTTCTAGACAAAATAAGACATTAAAATCTTACGATCCTTGTTGCACAGGCCTCTGACTAAGTATTCTCTATTTCTGAGCAAAGGTTTAGGATATTAATAATGCTATGAGGATATTGGTCCTGTGTTTCAGGTTTCATCTGGCCTAGATGAAACCTGAAACACACTTTAACTTTCACGTGGAAGGCGCTGACACAAACACCACCAAGTACTAATATGCTTTCAAATTTGAAATTTATAAAACGTTTATTGCGGTTAAAACATATTGTGAGAAAGATAATAAAAATGTTAAGGTTGTGTGAAGTCTACCCTATTTGAGGGTCAGCGTGATAAACCCTAAATGGTAGAATAACTAACAGCTGTATTCACAAATTTTACTATGCGACGCGCGCACGCACAGTGCCCAAAATCTTATAGGATTTGCGTACCTGTGCGTTCACGCAACGCATTGTAACGTTTGTGAATACGGCCGTAAAGCCTCTCGTTGGGGTAATTTTAAGCCATTGATGAACTTATATCTGTGTTCAATCCTTAAACCACTCATCTTGCCCCGATGTGGATGTCTGACGTTTAAAAATGTTTTTTTTTTTATAGTAGCTCGACATAATGGCTTCCCTACGCCTGATGGAAAGCGAAAGAGAAGCCCAAGTCGCTGTGACAACTGGCAAGTAACTGGTTAGTTACCTGCCAGTTGCCACCGCCATGCCGGCCCAACCCTAACCCCCCACGAGCTCCGGAGACCCTAATCACCAGCAGAAACACGACCCGGAGGTCATTTGGCTGCGGTATTCTATAGGGTGGAGGTCCTTCCCCAGACGGGCAGCTCAATTCGAAATGTAGGGTAACGAGTCTTTGTTCTTATAGTACGGCTCTTATAAGTTACCAAACTCTTTACTACGAGTTTTAGTTTATCCACGTTACCACGGTAATGCGGTTGCATCTATATTTAGTATACCGCTGTGAAATAAACTTTTAAGAGCAGCGTAAAACGTTGGGCAGACTTACCCATGGAAATTCATAGATCAGATGGCGAAGTTTGACGTTGATGGATCACGCGCGAGTTGGCAATTCTGTAGGGTTCGGTAACGTCACTGGGCGCGTTTTATCAAAACTCTGCATTTTTTCACATAATTTTATGTTCCGGTGGCGCAATGGCCTAAAAGCGCTTAATTTAGTAAATAAACTTATCTAAATTATCTCGGATCTGAGTGTTCTAGAAGTAACCCCCAGTTATCGTCTACTACTCTGGTACAAGGGAAAGCCTTAGTTTGTTACTTTTGAGACAAAGTGGTTTGCGTGAATTATCTGACGCATGTAGGTATTTCTAATTAGAGATTTCTACATCTTTATTTTCAAACACTTAAAACGCGCGAATCCCCGAAACAATATAATTTATTTAATGTCCCCAGAACCGTGATAGACTGGACTTGTACTTCTTAGAATACTTTTTCAATTAAAACACTAATAATCCCAAGATCCCGAGTTCAATTCCCAGTCAGGTGAATTTTTAAAACGATTTATTTTGACTACGATCCGGATTTTCCAGGAAAAAGTTGCTTTGAGACCAGATTTTTCTTATACATATTAGTTTATACGGCACTATGACATTTCCAAATATGTAAATATAAAATCCCAGAAATATTTGTAGCTGAACTTCGTCAATATTCTTTAAACCTTTGGTATTATTCCTACGTAGTGTAAATAGATACTTTATTCATTATAGGGCCTACTAATTAACAATAAATGTTTCAAAGCTGCTCCCTATCCGGAAACATTAGCGTGCACATCACACCGTTATAGATTGCACGTTTAGCTAACTGTTCGGGTGCAAGAAGAATATCAATCTATCTACAACTTCAAAGCGAAATTACGCGTGGTCCGTCTTTATCCCCAAATAAAAATACGTGTAACAGCAAGCAGGTCCTACGTTATTACCCTCATGAATACTTGATTATAGGTTTTGTGTCTGATTCTGTCCGCACCACACCACGCCATTATTCTCTGATAAAACTCTTGTATTTCTCTCAAGTAATGTGTCGTAGAGGATTCACTATCTCATTATTGGGAGTATCGATAAAAATATCGATGTTCCAGATAATAAGCACTCTGAGGCGTATAAGCTATTAGGGTTTATTGTTGCGGTTCGTCTCCCGGCCTAAAATAGCAGCATCCTAGCATAATAACCGTGCATAGTAATAATAAATTTATTTCATGCTCGTAGCGTACGTTAAATTTTCTATCCGTCTCATGTTACAAAATTGACTTTATTGCATTAGCGACTAAGATTCAATTGGATTACTTCACAGCGTCGATGCATTATGCGTTGACACAGGTTGTAAAGGAGACGTGGCGCGCCATTTTGTTTTTTATTTTTTTATTTTAATGTCGTATAATGTCTCGGGACATGGTCCGTGCACTATGCGGCCAGGGACAAAGATATCTCTTTGTATCATTTGCATCAAAAATATTGCCATGGTTAAAAATAAGATAGCTTGGTATCCGTTCGCGGGTAATGTATTGCTACGATATTTTTTGTGTTACGAGTCGTTCAATTATTTATCTGTAACACGGCAGATAGGTCGGCCCGCTTTTTATTGCAAATACCTATCACGTGTTTGAGAGTCCGTCGAAGGTGTTTGTTTTTTTATAAATCTGAATGTTTTAATGGGTGCATTTTTTTCGAAATCAAAATGCTGAATACATTTATTTCGGGAGTTTGGAAAATGAACATAAGGAGAAGTTATTTTGAAACTAACTGCTGAAATTATTCCGTTTTATCCACCATTATTTTATAAAACAGTCCACAGTACAGAGCCCAAATAAAGTCCCAAGTCCAACCAATTCAATCGTCAGTTGTCTTGTCACTGTCATACCGCGACGCGTAAAACAGATTCGTTCTAGATTTATTTTGAGGGCAGTTGACCAGTTTAACTCTACCCTCGTGACAAAGTCGATTTATTTTATTGCTTTCTTTATAATGGGTTTTAGTATATCAACCTCGTTAGCCTATAATCGTCCACTGCTAGACATAAGCCTTTCCCAAGACAATTGTCCTTGGGGGGAAATTGCCTTAGTCATCATCATCATATTCAGCCTTAAGAAGTCCACTGCAGGACGCCTTGTAAGATTTGAAGGATTGTAAGAAGAAGGAAACACATGAGCTGGAAGGGCATTCCATGACTTAATTGAAGAACGAGAAACTAAACCTCTTGGTGTGCGTCACCATCATCTGGATGGTATGCGGATGACAACGCTATCCAGCACGTGTTGTTCGGAGTGGAAAGGAGAGGATTGAACGAGTTGCAATAACTCTTCGGAGCATTCCCCACTGCAAAGACCTCAGATTTGCAGGATCTTCGCACATCTCTAAGACATTAATCTGGTCACGATACTATTTTTACAAGCAAGTACAATAGTAATAGTCCAAACAACTGTACTAAGACCTCGTGTTGTTACTAAAGACTAGGTCAGCGGTAATCCCGACTTACAAGCTGTAATACCGTCGGCCATTAAGCCTTGATTATGGCCCCGTTGTTACCTACTGAGATTACAGAAACAAGGATGTATGTCAGGAGTCATGCGGGCAATAAATAGATTAAGTAAGTAAATAATTGAGACAGTAAATGTACGACTAGATTCGCCGCCAGAAGCGCTAGTGTAGCGCAAGGTCTCAGAATGATAGAGTATGATAGGCTATTGATAGTGATGATGATGACTACTAATGAAAGAACGGTCCAATAGCCGTATCTCACATGTTTACACAATCATTGGTTCTATGGTACGAGTACTTAAAAAAAATAGTAAAAAGTAACTTTAAAAAATGCCGAAAAAAAAAGAAATGCAAAAAGCCTGAAAGAAAAGCTAGTTCACAGATTAGTACAAATATTTTTTTCTTTCGGAAACTCATGTCCTTCTTTGAATCCATGTGCAGATTAACACTATTTCATTAAGCATTTATTTATTGCAATAAGTAACCTGTATCATTAATTCATTAGATAAAATTAAATATAAGTTGTAGCCATTGTTTACCTGCGCTTATTATTGGAGGCCAAGACTCAGCTTGGGTCATTGCGCCGATCTTTTCATAATGCAAAAAAAATGTGTAAGGATAATGGCTCAAATAGATAATACGCAATCTTGCAAACCACACTTTATAAAATTAAATCTACTAACTTTACCATCTTTATATATTTTTGATATATGCTTATTTACATTTAAAAACATTAATAGCTTCACTAAAGTCAAAGACACACATAACATTAATACTAGACATAAAGATAGACTGTACCTACCACAATCTAGAATAAAAATGCTAAATACTAGTCCATACTATATGGCAGTCAAAATATTCAATAAATTACCAGCAAATATAAAGAATGAACTTAATTTTAAAATATTTTCAAGAACACTTAAACAATATTTAATTAAAAAATGTTACTATTCTCTAAACGAATATTTAAATATAAAATAACACAAAAATTCTTTGATCTTTTAAACAAAAATAAAAGTATAAATATGTTTGTGATCACCTGCTCTATATTATATGTATTCATATGTTATGTAAAGAATTCTAATATTTAATAAGTATAATTAGTATAAGAATTGCTGTCCTCGCACCTATTTGCAATACCCAAAAGGTGACTAAGTCTTAAGTTCCTATATTGTATTAACACCCACACTGTACACTTAGTGAGCAAATAAAGAAATTGAAATTGAAATCTAGTTAGTTAGTTAGTTTTTAGCCATTGTTATAACAATATTTATTTTTATAAGAGTTTAGATAGCATAGTCATTTGCCGACCTTTATCATTTGGAAGTTCAAAAAAAATTACGTTAATTAACATTTTCCCTTTAAAAATTCCGGCGAATCCCCTTCGCTGGACCTTTTTATCTCATTTACGTATTTGTCGGGCCCGCTCCGGTGCGAGGCGTGTAAACTTAAATTAGAAAGACAAATAAATTTTTCATCGGTGAGCATTGTTACTTTCTCGCGATAACGAACTTTTAATAACATTTCTTTCACTTGGATCCGTACTAACTTTAGTAATTTCCGTACAATTTGCCTGTAGTTGTATTTTTGTTTGAAATTATCACGTTTTTTACGGACAAGAATACAAATCAGCGATCTGTTTCTTCCAGGTGTTTTGCCAGTCTGCTAACTGTCGTATTTAGAAACGTTACTATGCGACGCGCGGACGCACTGTGCCCAAAATCCTATAGGTTATTCGCGTCGGCGTTCGCGCGACGCATAGTAACGTTTGTGAATACGGCCGTTAGAGACTTACATTAATACCGTATTAATACTTATCAATGAAAACTAACAACACTAGCGAAGTAAGGTATTTACAATAGCGACCGGCACTCAAGTGTTGTCTATGAATACGTTTTTGGGTACCTCGCAACGTCGCACGCATAGTAACGTTACCACAGTACGACCGCACACTCGAAGAAACCCTTGCAATGTGACTCCGGTTCTAGGATCACTCGGTGTATAGCCAAAGTTACCTTAAAAACCGACATGGACGACAGTTGGCATGTATGTTCTTCTGAGGATGTATCCAGTAATTCGTAGATCTCATTTTATCATCGGTCGGACAAGCAGAGACACTGCGAATAGGCACCATGTTTTCGCCTCTACTTTCGTAGTGCCCACGGCCAAACTTAATAAATGTACCAACTTCTTGTTCTCCTGGAGATTATAGGTGATCTTTCGATATTCAAAGCGTGATTCAAGGTTCATCGGCGAGCGCGCTCCATCGTAAACTACAACAACGCTTAACATCAGGCGAATTGCGGTCAAGCGCAAACCCATTTGGACTAAAAGAAAAACGAGATAATCGCAAATGATGACAGATTGCTCGGCTAGAAACGTCGGTACATTATCGAAGTAGGCACCAACATGATCATCATAAATATCTTGCATCATTGCTAGTTTTGTCCTCACCTTTATCTGCGTCGATTGGGTTTTTCCAGCAGAAATGTAACATTTTTCCGGGGTTAAAAGGTTTCAATTAAATAATCCGGGTATAAACCGTTTGAATGCAATATTCCATCTAAATCCCTCAATCCGTTTTTGCGTGATCGTGTTTGTAACATAAAATAAACGTTTTCCAGATTTCGTTCTTTGAATTTCCTGTGTAGTTTGGTAGTGCAGTACAAATGTTCAGTGGCCTAACTACAGGAGGGCATGTCGGAAAAATGCCACGGGTCCCCAGCCGTAAGGGGCCTGGCCAGAGGACAATCCAAACTCTAAACATTTATTATTACACATTCCACTGCTGAAATGCTTGAGGCCTGACGAGCGTGGCCTCTCTAAGCATGAGGCCATAGGCTTGGGCCTATGGCCTCATGCTTCGGTATTGAGGCCTTGGGGCCTCAATACCTACCTATGCCTAAGGTGGAAGGAGAAGAAGGAGGAAAAAGGAGGTGTCCCCATTCGTGTTACCAAAATGTATAACATCTTTTTTTTTTTTTTTTTATAGTGGCTGTACATAATGGCTTCCCTACACCTGATGGAAAGCGAAAGAGAAGCCCAAGTCGCTGTGACAACGGGCAAGTAACTCCTCCTTCCTCATCATCCTAACTCATCCTTTTCTTATTTTAATATTCACTGAACATTAATTGCTCATATTGCTTAGTAAGTATAAATATTGTTTTTTTTTAGTTAGCCTTTGTTATCCCACTGCTGAGCGAAGGCCTCCCCTAAGTCTCTCTACATTGTGAGCCACATTTTGCCAGTCTTGCAGATGGTTGTCTAAGTCATCACGCCATCTTTTCTTTGGCCTGCCTCTCAGACGCCATCCGTCTACCAGCTGCCATTGGGTAATGATCTTAGCCCACCTTGCGGAATCTATCCTACTGACATGACGTGGCCCGATAAATATTGTACTTATCTTACTAATTACTCTATTATAAATGCGAAAGTTTGGATAGATGTTTGTTCCTCTTTCCCGCATTAATTACTGAAAGGATTTTAATGAAACTTTACAGGCTATGTTTTATACGAATATTCACGCAGGCAGAGCCGCGGGCATCAGCTGGTTAGTACATAAAAACCAACTTATAAACAAATTCCTCATAAAAGCAACAATCTAAGTTGCCATATCTGCGATAATTTGTTACTATATCAACTCCCAAGGGGTCCAAGATTACCCGACCGTAGGTAAACAGGCCAGTGTAAATTGTGCAACTTTGTCACAATAAGGAATTCTTTCTGGTCATTATTAGTCAATCAGTAATGGCATTAGCGGATTTATTGGCTGCGTTGAAATGTGGCTTGGGCCTGAAGCGGTCCAAGGTGTAAGACAGGTTTCGCTTGGTATTAAATAAATAAATAACCCAAGACATGCCACGCTGGGCCACACAGCGCCATCTAGCACCAAACTAAGCCCAAGCTTGTACTATGGGTAGGTACTAGACAACTGATGAACTTACTTAGATACGTATTTTTAACCGACTTCGAAAAAAGGAGGAGGTTCTCAATTCGTCTGTATGTATAATATTTTTTTTTTTATGTATGTTCACCGATATTTCCGTCAATTATGGATGGATTTCAAAAATTTTTTTTGTTCGACAGAGGACACTTCCGAGGTGGTCCCATTATCACCAAGTCAGGATCTGATGATGGAATCCTGGAGAAATTGAGGGCAACAACCGAAAATTGTATGCTCATATGGTGTTTTTGTTACGTAATCATATTCTACTCAGGTATATGCTTCCGGGCGTCAACATCTGGTGCTGATGATGAAGCCACAGAACTCCTTAACGGTTAGGAGTTAGGGGACAGTACTGACATTGGTCGATATTAAAAGTAGGTAGTAGTATGTACTTATGCAGTGCTAATAGGGCAGGTGATTTGGTAAGTGATATGCTTGATTCTAGGTCGCAAAGTCTTCACTTAAAGCAAAATTTTTCATTCCTAAGTAAAACTTTTAAGGACATTATTTAGCCTTTATTCAAGGTCACAACACATTAACTCAACTAAAAATAGTGAAATAAAATTATTTAAAAAAAATAAATTAAACCGACTTCAAAAAAAACACAAACGACTAAAACTAAAAAGCGATAAATAACGTAAGTAATTCTATTCTTAATACATAATTATTTAAATATTACAATTATCACTTATTTTTGAAGTCGGTGCCAGCCAAACAAATAAATGTATATTGTCGTGTGGATTTGCCGGCCGCGCGCGTCATACAACAACAGTCTACGTTAGGTACCGAGAGGCTGGCACCGACTTCAAAAATAAGTGATAATTGCAATATTTAAATAATTATGTATTAAGAATAGAATTACTTACGTTATTTATCGCTTTTTAGTTTTAGTCGTTTTTGTAAATAAATACATATTATACATAGAAAACACCCAGACCAAATACAAACAGACATGTTCATGCACACAAATGTTTGTAATGTGTGGGGATCGAACCCACGACCCTTGGCTCAGAAGGCAGAGGTCACTACCAATTGAGCCACCGAGCCAGTCAAATTATAAATTAAATTATAAATGGGAAAGTGTGTCTGGCTGTATGTTTGTCTTTCTTTCACGGCAAAACGGACCGACGAATTGACGTGATTTTTTATGTGAAGATTGTTGAAAGAATGGAGAGTAACGTAGGCTACTTTTTGCCTCTTTATATTCCCCCACTTCCCTGAAATGAGGGGTGGAAGTTTGTAGGAAGCATTCACCCCGAATTTAACGCGAGCGAAGCCGCGGGCAAAAGCTAGTTTCAAATAATAATATGACATCTGCTCATTTCCGTCTGCCGTCTTTTCATGGATCACAATGAAGGATGTAATACAAGTCAAAATAAATATAAAAAAAACAATAAAACAAGCCTACGGCCCGCCTGATGTTAAGCGAATACCGCAGCCTGTGGACACCTGTGACACCAGGGATGTCATATGCCTTAGGGGCCTGTTCTGCCCAGGCCGCGCCGGTGTTGTCGTGGAGGACATATTTTTAGAACCCACGGCACCATCTTTGGGGCGCTTTGCAGAAGGGACCGGAGTTTTTAGTGGGTATTTCCCGCCTCACTTCCATCATTCCAAGGCGGTGATGAGTCCCACATAGCCCGCTGCTCCCCCGAGTGGCGTGGTATGCGTAAATGCATTCTCTCCGGTAAAAAAAGGGGTATCATATGCCTACCCTTTAAAAACCTCTTCACAACCTTTTTGAAGGACCCCATACTGTAGTCTCGGGGGAGAGCCTATAACTTGCACCACGCCCTCAGAATAGGGATCTTGCGAAAAGCCAATATTTCAGAGTGGAGCTTAGCTACCGCGGCCATTATGCGCCCGCGCAGCCCCGTGTTTACAATGTAAATGGCGTGTCGGACGCCGTAGATCGCCGATTATGTAATTAGACGATAAATCCGGGTATTAGTTCGGTGTAAATGGGGGCCGTAAGCTGTAATTGAAAGGGTGGGCGAATTAGGACCTTTTTTAAATGTGTAAAATTATATCTTGAGCTACGCCTTCTATCGTGATGGTTTTACCGCCATCAGTCGGTTTGCCAAAGCCACGTTTGTTGTTCGGCAGGATGCACCACGGGCAGGTGAGGATGGCTTGGAGCGAAAAGGTGATAGGTCGCTCCCTTACATCCCTTAAAAATATATATATATATTCGTACACGCTCATAAAATCTGTCTTACACACCTTAGTGACCATTCCCGGTTTACAACATAATGTGATTGAGTAAAGTGGTTAAATTGCTCGCGAATGCGGCGCCCATCTGTGCGGTCCGGCGGACACTGACGGGCTGTGCTGTTCCGCATTCAGTGCGCAACTCGCATTCCACACAGATGGCTTTATAGCAACGTTCGCCCGGTTGAACAATTTGATGAGTTTCAGCGCACAAGGGTATGATTTGGGCGACGCATTATGTGTAGAGTCTCCAACGAAGGAAACATTTGGGGTTGCTAAATTTCATCAACTACGAGTATGTGTGACAATTCATGTACACGAGTTCTTTTACACGTTATTTGCCCGAAAGGGTGACCCGCAAATTTAATTCCATGCAGTAGTTTACGCGTGATGCGCGATCAAACATAGGTAGGTACAGTTAAAAATTTCTCCCGTTTTCCCAACACTTCCCATCATTGCTCTGCTCCTATTTATTGTAGCGTGATAAAAAGTATAATAAGTATAACCTGCACAGGAGTATGAAGAATAATTGTACTAAGTTTCGTCAAAATCCGTCCCGTAGTATTCTTTTCTATAACGAACATAGCTAATAATTTGCCAAAACTTAAGTATTTATTTATATCTTACTCCGGTCGATCTTATAATTGGCCAGATCATAAAATTCAGTAGCATTTCATGTAACAAAAGGCGAGTAATTAATGGAAATGACTCGTTAAGCGTCGCTTGTGTTGTCAACTTTTTACAAGTTAAGATTATTTTTTCTTTTCAGAAAAGGTGTCCCGAGGTACCGCCTCGGCTGGAGTTAGCTGTACAAGGGTGAGTGTATTGTTAAACTTTTCAGATTTATTTATGAGCTAGGTACACCTATATTTCTTAAATGACCGCTAGGTCAAAGTCAAAATAATCTTTATTCGTATAAGTTAAAAAAAACACTTACAAATCGTCAAAACTACAAACTACCACCACTTATTAAAGCAGCACTCTACCGCGAAGAATCCGTCAAAAATCTCGTGTAGTTGCTCATTTCAACATAGTGTTTACATTACCAGTAATATCATCACATTTATACTTTCGCGATAAATTCCATACACGGAAGTATGTATATGTATACTTTTTTACTGCCCTGGGTAGGGGACACCTGGGTTATGATGTGGGACTCTTATCTAGCAGAGAATACCCACTAAACCCACCTACAATACCACTGACCATTGTGCCCGAAGTCATGTGTAGTACCTAGTCTTCCTCGGGGCCGCTAACCGAAGCTCAAGTGATTCTACTTCTACTCTACGCTCTATGTTAAGACAAATTTTTCGATAGGAACACTTTCATACTCAGAAACACGGGTCTAAGCATGCTTAAGAACTTTTAAACAAAGAGAACTATCGTTAATATGAAGCACCCTTAGACAACAAGGCTTTAGAAAATCTTAGGATTTTTGCACGGATGTTCAGTGTGCCTAGCACGATCACTTTCGAAAAAGTATGCGTAACGTAAACAGGGCGATAATTTTCACTACGTTAACGTACGTAAACGTAGTACCTCTTACGCACGATAGGGACGCTGTACCAAGTTTCATACAAATGTTTACGGTAACGTTACGCATACTTTTTCGAAAATGTTCGTGCTAGGCAAACAGGGCGATAATTTTCACTACGTTATCGTACGTAAACTTAGTACCTCTTACGCACGATAGGGGCGCTGTACCAAGTTTCATACAAATGTTTACGGAAACGTTACGCATACTTTTTCGAAAATGTTCGTGCTAGGCACACAGGTCTCTGACTGACTCGGTGGCTCAATTGGTAGTGACCTCTGCCTTCTGAGCCAAGGGTCGTGGGTTCGATCCCCACACATTACAAACATTTGTGTGCATAAACATGTCTGTTTGTATTGGTCTGGGTGTTTTCTATGTATAATATGTATTTATTTACAAAAAAAATGTATCTAAGTAAGTTTATCAGTTGTCTAGTACCCATAGTACAAGCTTCGGCTTAGTTTGTGGCTAGATGGCGCTGTGTGCCCCAGCGTGGCATGTCTTGGGTTATTTATTTACTTTACGTTGTTTCCTTCACTGTCAAAGCGTCTCCGTCATCCGCAAGGCCTCATCTCTCTAGTCAAATAAATTTTAAGTCTGAAAACGCACATACTTTCATAACTACGCCTAAATTGTTCCATCAAAGTCACTAACTAACAACATAATGGTCTGTTTATCAAAACACCAAGGACGCTTAATGATACTATTAGCGTTAATTATGTCTACAAAATTGTATGGCCAAATGCGGCACATTCAATAGGGCGTGTTGGGCATGTGAACTGAATTCTGATAATGTACCCTACCAGTCAGCGTTGGTGTATATTAGCTTCATTTAGGGCCAAAACCTGCCTTAAATAAGGTTTAAGTAGAAGTCATCACTTAAGGTGACTAACGACCGCACGTGACTCGGCTCGCCTGGAATTGAAAGACGAAAAGCCTTTTCAGTCAGTCTCTAACGCTATTACTAACTTAATTAGGTTTAGCTAAATGATTACCGTTGGTAAGATTGAAGCTGTCGAGTACTAAATTTCTATTCTTTACTATTACAGATTAGTGTCTTAAAAGTATAATTATGTATGTACTTACTTCGGCTTAGTTTGGGGCTAGATGGCGATTTGAAAAATTCACTTACAATGGGAACGTCAAAGTTTTGACAAAATTGGCGGGAACTAGACTGATCGTCAACTGTCAAATATAATAATATTTTAAATACCAGTATTGCCAGTAATTTAAGATATGTAGGGTTGTAATGTAGGAGGCTAAATAAAGCATTTAGGATCGCACTATACGTTTCGTATATAAAAAAAGCGCTGTACCTGGAATTACTTTATTTAGAATCGGTTAGTGTATTTACACTCGATAATATAATAGAAGTCAAATTTTAATGAAAAGAACATTTTAATTACACCGAGTTTTAACATTACTTGACTGGTCGGCGGTGGTTCAATTAGTGACCTCTGCCTTCTGAACAAAAGATGAGGATTGTCAGTTTTATCTAAATAAAAAAAACAAAATATTTTGACTTTTGTCGTGGGTATGTACCCATGTGGGTATGTGTGCGGCTACTTACCCATGTACCATAGGTTTGTTACGTTACTTTGTAAGGATTTATATTATAAATGATTTATTTTCTCTGATGCAACAAAAACTTTCGCATCGTTTTTCTTTTTTCTTTAATATTTCACTTCAGCATTTTCACTGTTTAGAAATTAATATTCAAGATTCATCTAGGTCAGACTGAGTTTTAAAATGGGTTAAGCTCTAATCAATTCATATCATGAACGTTGCACTGCTCATTTATTATTGCGAAGGTTGACACTATTAAAGTGCTAAAATTCATTTAGCTAGACTAGACTTTTACAAAAAGTAAGTATCTAAGTAAATGCATCAGTTGTCTAGTAGGTACTCATAGTATAAGCTTCGGCTTAGTTTGGGGCTAGATAGCGATGTGTGGCCCAGCGTGGCATGTCTAGGCATGTATTAATTTTTATAAACTGCTGATCTAAACACTACTTAAGATGGTAAGGTTATTGATAAGGGCCTCTTCCCCTCAGTCTGGTGATAATGAGCCTTAGAAATGTACTGGTATCAGATACGTAAAAACCATTTAATCAAAATACAAAAACTATTGCGTCTAATTTCAAAAGCTAGTGCACCATTGCAGAATACCTTTACACCGATCGGCATCTTATACGGTAGCCTTTGCGGTACCTTATAGGGCGCGCATACCTTTCTCATTATAACTCACCACGAAACATAAGCCACTAGGAAACCAACTTTCAACCTTAAGCCTATGAACTTAAAGACCATTGTAACAGATTAATCCAACAAGTCGTATTTTACACTTTGATCACTTTTTACTCAATCGTGGTCTTTATGAGAAGTAGGTACAATTTCTTTGCTAGAACTAATTGAAGTCTGAGTGGTTCTTGGGGATGATTAAAAGAAATTCCTCTAGGATGGAATTCATTTTGTTGTATGGCATGAAATATTATTGAAAATAATGAGTTTTGGTTATATCTAGGTGGGTGAACACTACCACCGGTTAAGAAGCTGAAATATCAAGAAATGACTTCACCACACCCTTTCTTTTAACTGTCCTCCACCCCAAAGGTAATCCGGAAAAGATCGCTATAAGATAAAACGGCCAAATTTGTATAATACGAGTACATATTATTATCTTCTTTAATCTACTAAATACAATATCTTAATCTTAACTATCTTAACTAATAATTATTATAAAGCTGAAGAGTTTGTTTGTTTGTTTGAACGCGCTAATCTCAGGAACTACTGGTCCGAATTGAGTTCTGTTTGTGTTGAATAGACCATTTATCGAGGAAGGCTTTAGGCTATATAACATCATGCGTTCCAACTATTAGCAGCGAAGAAATAATGGAAAATATAAAAAAGCGGGGGAAAAATAACTATTCCACGCGGACGAAGTCGCGAGCACAGCTAGTGTCTTATATAACTCAAAGACTGTCATAGTGATCTATCAACGCACAGCCCAAACCACTGGACGGTCGAGCTGAAATTTGGCATGCAGGTAGATGTTATGACGTAGGCATCCGCTAAGAAAGGAATTTGATTTTGAAGATTTAAGCATACATGGGAACATACAAACAGATGAAAGCGACTTCTTTTATTCTATTTAATGGTTACCTAATGACAGTATTATGAACTTTAATAGTACTCGTACTTTAAAACTGGGTGGTTGGTATCCATCCATCGAATGGTACATTTATTTAGTTACCGATACCAACAAAGCACTGAAATAACGTTATATTCCGTAAACTTCTAGCTACGAAATTCAGGTAGAAGGTACCAATAATATGGTAATGTAAAGACAATATTGGACTTGTCTCTCTCCCTACAGCGGCACATCTACCGGCAAAATGTTCAGACCTTTATTGCACGAGGGAACTCGGTGTTGCCACTGAAAATAAACTAGGTTTCCACATGGAGTTTTGCTTGGGTAAAATTTTAGGATTTTTTGTCTAAGAGACTGCGGTAACGGTCTTGGTTTAGTGGTCTTGTCACTCTTGTTTATTTGGTCTTATTATAATGAAACTGTAGGCGGAGCAGAAGATCTCACCCCTATTAGGTATATATTTTACTGTACAAAGGCACTTTTGGCGTCTGTAAGCCTAGATTTTTTTTTCAAATGGACGCAGCGACAGTCGCTGCGACAACGGGCAAGTAAATGGTCAGTTACCTGTCAGTTGCCACAGCCATGCCGGCCCAACCATAACCCTCCCATGAGCTCCGGAAACCCTACTCACCGGCAGAAACATGACCCGGAGGTCATTTAGCTGTGGTATTCTATAGGATGGATGTCCTTCCCCGGACGGGCGGCTCAATTCGAGCGAAGATTCGCTATGCCCTACCTCTCTTAAATGTACGAATAATCCGAATTTATTGACGAAAAAGTATTTAAGTAAGTTTATCAGATGCATAAGATTTAGTGCTAAAGTACAAACGTTGGCTTAGTTTGAAACTAGATGGCGCTGTGTCCACGTCGTTTGTGTTAGTATGCATTGTCTAGCGCATTTATTCATTGCATGATTTAAGTAGATACCGTCTGCGGAATGATGTAGTACGATTTTGAACCGGTAGTTGAAGCCGAGAGGTGATATCATTGAACGTGTATCTTACTTAAGGCCTCGGTAGGGCCTAGTTCTGTCTAACTATTAGGTATACATAAAAGGAGTTACACTTTGTTTGGAAACGGGACCTGGGACCAACGGTAAACGGTAGAGTTAGGATTTGCAGGTTAGTAACACTATAAATAACATGAAATATGTACTTAAATGTACATATACTCGTATATGTGCACATTCAAGCACAGTAAGAAGTAATCTTTATAATAGTAATGTGTGTACGTGTTTTTTTTTAATATAAATCAATGTCAATCGTGTAAAAAGTACACTGATCTCTATTATTACTTTCTCCCAAAAATCTCAGATTTAGATAGATCAAATTGTCTACGTTCCGAGAAATGGCCAAAAACGGTGTCACCTCCGATAGTCATAAAGGGACAAATCGCCAACGAGCTTGCCCAGCGTGGCGATTATGGGCAAAGCCTCCAGATGTTGCCCAAAGTGGCGAACAACTGGAGAGTTATATATCTAGCAGCGAAATTCGATAGGTTTGTGATGATCAGGAAGGGATAAAAGCAAGCGGCTGTTGTATCTACATCTATCGATCGACGACCAGTTTGGTTTGGACCAGTGACAGTGATCAGTGGCAGTAGGCATACTTAATATGTATGTGTTAAAAAAACAGGATATAAGTAAGTTTATGCGTTGTCTTGTACCCATGGTACAGGCTTCGGCCTAGTTTGGGACTAGATGGCGCTCTGTGGCCCAGCGTGGCATGTCTAGGGTGATTTATTTTTTATTTCTGAACAGTTTCCCTTTCGAAAACTTCTACTGGAGTCTAGTCTCGCTAAATGCATTTTTAGCACTTAAATAGTGTCAATCTTCGGAATAATAAATGATTAGTGCAACGTTCATGATATGAATTGATTAGAGCTTAACCTATTTTAAAGCTCAGTCTGACCTACATGAATCCTGCATATTAATTTCTAAGCAGTGAAAATGATGAAATGAAATGCTAAAGAAAATGTTGCGAGAATATTTATTGCTTATAACAAAGGAGGTCTTTTTTAACTTGCCTTATGAAATGCATTGTCCTAGTTGAGTGACGGGACGCGTACTTACATATTGTTGCGGTAGTTTTAGACATTCTAGGTCCCGTGACACCAACCCCATAGGAGGGGCTTTTAGTGGGTATTCCCTGCCTCCTTTCCATCTTGAGGCAGGGTGCAGCCTCCCGTTCTTGAGGGCAGTGAGTGGACATACCCTGCTATTCCCTCGGGTAGCGGGGATACGTAAAAGCATTTTCCTCTGCATAATGGGACGCGTACATGTAGCGATGCGACCCGTCACGACATAATACGACCTATAATGACTAACGCGACAACGGAGGCCACTATTTCATACAAAAACTACTTGATATTTCGCGTTGCTGTTGTCTTTAACCTGCGACAATGTGTCGTCAGTGGGCAGCAAGTTGCATGGACACGGTTAGCGCCGAAGCATACGGCCGCATCGCTGCCCTGGCTAGCCGCAGATGACAAGCGGCCGGCACTCCTGATCCGGTGAGGGCAAATATCCCTACCCCCTGCTCCGGGAAGCAATAGAATACCTGGCCGAATCTTGTGCAACGATGTGGCTGCATCCACCATAAACCGGTTCGCCCCAGTGAGTGAATTGCGCTCCCGCGTTCACCACTCGGGACACGAAGGGCAGGCTCAGAGGACATACGATGCGTTGTATGAATTTCGTCGTTACCCTAGGACAACGAGTTACCTACATTTACTTACCGTAGTGCGTGTTTGAACCTTAGTCGTGGCTTAGCCTATAGCAATTCTTTAGCTTATAAATATACAAATAGGACGCGGCAAACTTTGACACCCATTTACCTACCATAAAATATTTAGTAAGATTATCGAGCAATAACTGTGCCACGATTAATTGCTAACGCATAAACGATAGACAGTTTATTTATGACGATACCGACCGATGTATTTCTAGACCTCCAGAGAGGCCCTAGGGGTCTAACAGGGTCTGACACCGCTCTGATCACGCGACCATTACTTCTAACTAACTATAGATACCTTTGTTGGCTGTACTAGGACATTCCTAGACTGTAATTAAAACTTTTGTAATGAGGCTTGGTTACATTAATCTATTATACTTATACAAAGCTAATCTACTTTGTATGTGATATATGTTACGTATAATAGAGGTAATAACTACTTCTAAGTGTCTATTATTAAATATTAAAATACTTCTTGGTAGGTAGGTATCATCGTTATTATCGGTTTGTGTTTATCTATACTAATATTATAAAGCTGAAGAGTTCGTTTGTTTGAACGCGCTAATCTCAGGAACTACTGGTCCGAATTGAAAAATTCTTTTTGTGTTGAGTAGACCTTTTATCAGGGAAGGCTTTAGGCTATATAACATCACGGGAAAAAAATATTACACGCGGACGAAGTCGCGAGCACAGCTAGTTTTTCATACAAAGAGAGAAATCCAACAACTTTTTAGCAGTTGCCACAGCCATGCCGCAAGATGCTTCTTGATGTATCGTTTCATAAGGCCTTAAATACGCGAGCGAGGTAGGAATTGCCGAAATTTTCGAAATTCAATCGAATTGAGGCCCTGCTTCTTTTTTGAAGTCAGTTAAAATATGACCCATGAAACTTGTCTAAAGTTGTGATTTACTTATTTATTTAATCTTTATTGCACGGTAAAGTAGTGTCCAAAAGACGGACTTAATGCCACATTGGAATTTATTTATTTAATCTTTATTGCACATAACAATTTGTACAAAAGGCGGACTTAATGCAGCGTAGGCATTCTCTACCAGTCAACCATTGGGCTAAGCAGAAACAGTAAGAAGGTAGTGTGCTACAAACTAATAGGTACATAATTATGATGAGACTTATAGGAAGACCCAAAACAATAAAAATAAAAGAACTAATAAAGAATAAAAATGTTATATGTTGATTCATAGCTTACGTAATTACACGTACATAATAACTATTACTATGCTGATACAAATAATATATATGTTATGGACCAAGTGATTAATGCGGGCATTATTTATAATGCTAGGGCATTATGAATAATGTCAAGTTCTACTGGGCAAAGTGATAATTACTATCTAAACTTCATTATTTATCACATTGGCCGGTCATTATTGTATTGCTACTTCGCAATTAGGCAATTTGATAATAAAGCAAAGGGGAGGGACGCACACGTAACTAATCACTTAGTTATTCGGAGATCGATGTATCCGTTAATTTTATTTTAACCGACTTCGAAAAAGGAGGAGATTCTCAATTCGTCTATATGTATATTTTTTTATGTATGTTGACCGATATTTCCGTCAATTATAGATGGGCGCCAAAAATTTTTTATTTGTTCAACAGATGACACTTCCGAGGTGGTCCTATTATCACCAAGTCAGGATCGGATGATGGGATCCGGGAGAAATTGAGGGCAACAACCGAAAGTTGTATGCTCATATGATGATTTTGTTACGTAATCATATCCTACTCAGGCATATGCTTCCGGGCGTCAACATCTGGTGCTGATGATGAAGCCATAGAACTCCTTAACGGTTAGGAGTTAGGGGACAGCACTGCCATTGGTCGATGGGAACTAGGTGATAGTATGTACTTATTCAGGGCTAATATTGCAGCAGATTTGATAAGTCATTTGCTTGATTCTAGATCGCAAAGTCTTCACTTGACTTAAAGCAAAATGTTTCTTTCCTAAGTAAAACTCTTAAGGTCTTTAACTAGCCTTTATTCAAGTTCACAACACATTAACGCAACTAAAAATCGAGTAACAAAATGACTTTAAAAAAAAAATAAACAACATTGGGCTGCAACATTATTATGTTCTTAAAGCGAACAGGTATACATAATTTGGAAACTTAGTAATAGGGTTCCATTTTACACCCTTTAGGTACCTTACAACTACCCTACCCTACCCTTATAAAAATGAAATGGCAAACGTCCGTTATCTCCCACCAATAGCCCAGTTATCCTGTACACAGGACCTCTGTCAATTAAATAACCCTATAATTTAGTTCCCATCATTATGCAATAGTGCTGCATTTGCCGAGTAGGTATTACTACTGAGTGCGTCAACTTGGACCAGTCAGAAGTAATGTCTGGCCTGTGTATCACATACACATATTATATTATCTCAGGAGTGGATGGGCTTGTACCTCCACGCAAGCCTTACAGAGGATCAGGAGACTGCGAAATAGTTATAAAATATGTTTTTATTACTCTGCCCAAAGGGTGATAAACAATATTTATAATGCCCGATCAATTTGATTATTTTAATAATGATTATCAAATTGCCCTCTCATATTGGCCATTTATCAGAATGCCCGGGCATTATATATAATGCTACATTTATCACTTGGTCCATAACATATATATATATATAAAAGTAGGTATATAAATATGTATAAATAAATATAAATGAATTCTCTACCAGTCAACCATTGGGCTGAGCAGAAACTAGCAATAGGGTAGTGTGCCAAAAAGTTTGTTTCAAAAACTAAATTGATGTATTGTCCTCTCCTCACTTAATGGTTTTTGCCCTTGGTATCTATTGCTGCAGGTAGCACAATTTATAATTGAGCTGTATCGCACCGATGGCCATCGCACTCCGGGCTTATTGCGTGACCCAAGGAGCTACGGGAACACCGCTGAACCAATAAAATATATCTTCCACGAACAACAAACGGTAAATCACATAAATACTGCAGAACTTATTTATCACTCCCCTAATAAGGTTTGAAAATGTAGGAAATATTTCCGTTGTATTGCTTGCTTTTTGAAAGCTTTAGACGTTTAGGAATCCCATAACACAAGCGATTTATTGGTTAAAGAGATTTCTACAACTGTAAAGACTTCTTTACGTTTTTGTAATGAAGACTTTTTATTTAATTTTTGAATTATGGTTTGGGATTTAGAACTTTCTGGAAAAACACAAGTAGAGTGCAGACAGGGTTAACTTCTTTAAGACTAATATCAGACACAGAAACAGAAAGCAGGGTCACTACCAAGAATTGTTGCCTGGCATGACTTGAACTACTGCCTCCCGTGTAAGACAATCGGCCTTAACATCGCAGGGCGTAGCTCCTTGCTCCGGTGACGCTGCTGCCCGTCATCGGCCTGTGGTATTTAGCTGCGCCTTCAATCGTGCTGGTTATACCGCCACCAGTCGGTTGCCATACCCTCGTTCGTCATTCAACAGGGTGCACCACGGGTAGGTGAGGATGGCTTGGAGCGAAAAGACGATAGGTCGCTCCCTTACATCCCATAATAAAATAATGGATGAGCACAAGGCGCAGTCCGACATTAAACAACAATAAGTACTGATTGCATCAAACAAGATCTACAAATCACAGCGATGCAACTAACTCGTCGACGCAGACGCACCAATCGGGACCGCAGATAAATTGCTCACCGCGCTTAATTTATTGCGTGTCTGTCCGTGCGTCTATAAACATATATCATACACACAATGAGTTTGTGTTTTATTTGATCTGCGTGAGTTTGATGATTGAGTCGCGGGTTCGTTAACATTCGTGTGGTGAGCATTTGTGTTTGTTCCGTGTTTGAGCGTGTGACGCCACGGGGAAATGCAGTCAACATCATCATTAAGCCTGCAAGCGTAGACGACAATGACAATAGGCCTGTTGCCGTAAAAACTATATTAGTCCGTCGTTAAATTGTTCAAAAATAGAAAACGTATTTTTTCATTTGTATATTAGACCAATCTACCTTCCGAACACGGCGGTAGCATCTTTTAAATTGCTTTCATTCACATTCTTACATTACTTTTTATATTTTTACATTATTTTTATTTATGTGAATAAAGGTATTTTGACATTGACTTGACCAAAAATAACAAACATACAGCCCGTTAAAATTACGCGTGACGTCAAAGAGTGGGAGTATTTTCGCCACTGAGTAACGTCAAAAACTCCCACTCCTACATTTTGAAGCCTTGTATCTTTGTTATTTTTTGTTTAAATGAAAAAAGGAAAAATACGTGTCCAATATATTTTTGTAATCTTAAATACGGACTAAATTTATTAAATATTTATTTTTACCCTGGAAACATCCCTATTGTCCTTTGAGGATTTGCCTTAGTCACCACGCTTGGCAGGCGGGTTGTTGACGCAGTAGGTTTTTATGTACCCATTTCCGTTTATTACCTGGGCCAACCCACTGGGAAGCGGCCGGTGGGGCGCCCCAGGTATCGCTGGATGGACCAGGTTGAGAGGGATCTCGCTCACCTTCAACGGCCAGACTGGCGAAGGGTGACTGAGGGCAGACCAGGGTGGCGAAATCTCGTGTCGGAGGCCAAGATCCACTTCGGGTCGCTGAGCCAGCGCAGTAGTAGTAGTAGTAGTTCCGTTTATTGATGGATAACAGGAAACGGGCACCAGCGTTTACCGCTTCGTGGTTTACCGTACCTAGTCGTTTTCTAGGATATTTGCAAAAGCTAGTACCTATGTATTTATAATTAAATTCATCGGAGGATCTCATTGAAATTATCTACCTTTAAGATTGCCGACGACTCGAGTTTTAAACCGACAGATTTCTACACCGCCGACTTGTGTGGTAAAGCAGATTTGTAGTTTCGAATAAACCTAATGGTACGTGCCGGGTTTCGAACGCATGACCTCTTGGGAAGATGCCAAGGTACTTCTTGACTCGCCGCTCTTCACTCCGTTCACCACAGAATCAAGCCAGCGGTCATTAAAAAAAGGTATTTATGGAGCCTTTGATTTGCCATGAAAAGTGCAAGAAAAAAGTAGTTAGGGTGACCGGGAGACTTTATCAGTTGGGTGAAATGAACCACCTTTCAACACTGGTGCCTCTACCGGTAGTCAATGAAACAGTTCCACAATATTCATGATCGATTGTGATTGATCGTTTCGTGAAATAGCAGTGCGTCTACCTGGCCCTATCGTCAAACGATTTCTCATCATTGATTTGGCCTGGGCACATCATGATATGGCCAATGGACATGAAACATTTCATGAAATGGGCAAATTCTACGATGTGGCCACGACATACCTATCGGTACAGACAGTCTTGACGTAACGTTAGAGCGATATAGATGCAGTACAATAAAATGTAGGAAGTTTTATAGTGCGACCATAGCTGATTATGGCTATACATCACGTGTGTAGTCTGTCATAATTTTGTGTTGTCGGATTTTTTTGCCAGGAAGGCCTTTAGAACACGTACCTATCTAACAAGCAAGATGGAAAGCGGATATCATCCATTCATAACAGTTGAAGCAACTCGAGGTTGCTTTACTCACACAAGAGTTCAGTGTGAATCTCGCTTTAATTACAACATGAATAGGACAGGGCACTAATCAAGGAGGTAATTGCACAAGCGCATACGCAGTTGCGGCTACTAACTGTCGGCTGTCCTCTTGACCGAGTATCAGCATGTCGAACACTTCTTGCTGTCGTTACACAGCACGGCGTGGTGCGAGAGCGAGGAGCCGAGCGATTTTGAGGTCATTTGCCTTTAACATTTGAAAACATCAATCACCCCTCTCTTTACAAAAATCATCATCATCATCGGCAGCCCGTGGCAGTCCACTGCTGGATGTAGGCCTCTCCCAAAATACGCATTCTATGTTTGCATCGGCGAAGAACATCCCCGACGCGAGGGACGTAGAATGCTACCTCGCTCGCGTCCATCCTTCTGTACTCCGTTATTATAAATGGTTTGAGGGGAGAACCCGTCTGCAAATCCCCATATCCACCTGTTCTCCTTATTTCGACCGACCGACCAACACGGGAGCTTCATTAGCTTAGTAGTAATAGTTAGCTAGTAGTTCACAGCCAGATTTCGTAATGCCCAGAGTTCCAAACAAAGATAAATCGATAGGATTTTGATTTTAAAAGGACATTGGGCATGACGAGGTTATTACAATATCAGCAAAGAATCGAGTAATAAAAAGACAACTCTAGTAACAAAGATGTCACCCGCTACCGCTTATAAATTAGATGTTTCCAGAGCAACTTTTTGCGTATTACGGTAGTACGGTAATTCAGTAATGTGTGCGCCCTCGCACTCATTGACGGTACCAAACATGCACACGATATAAAAATACAGTATTTTATCTGCGCACAAATTGTGTAATGTTTGCTGTACACAAAATACACAATATTGCTTCGGTCGCTGACATATTTGTGAATTTCAATGGGTTTTCTTTTATTTAGTATTTATTCTGTCTGTACCTTATTGTAACTTTGTATCCCAATGCATTAACATCCTTCGAATGCGGGTATTCCGGATTGCATCCGAATTGTACATACCAATTAGATTTTAGAAAGGTCAGAGTTAGATGAAGAGGAATAATCCGCGCTTAATAATAATAATCTTTCAATTAAAGTTGTTTTTCGAGTGCCTTTTAACAAATCTCTTAGCTTCGCTGCGCTCCTCTAGATGCGCTAGTTCTTACGGGATTGAAAGGGCAAACATGTAGGTAGACATGAAAGAAGATAAAGCATTATTAGTCCTAGTCTATTTAATACTATCATGTAAAATCAACCTGTGGATAAGTAATACGACGTCGTTACAATTCTGCACAATTGCATTTGATTCAGTTTGATGTACTAATCATTTTCATTAGCAGGTCATTTCCGAGGTACTGTCATACTACGGTACTGTATTTTATCTTTACTGTGGCGTCGTGTGGCATACTATACTTACCTACCGTTACGATCTAGCGTCGATCATCGGTTGACACAAACTAATGGATCGACTAAAATTCGTTCACTAGTTTTTACTAGTTGTCTCATAAGAAATGCCCCAAAGTTACCTCAGGTAATGACCTGATTAAAACTTCCCACATAAGTCTCAAATAATACCTACCTAAAGACCGCGAATCAAGGCGAGAGTCGCACGCATTCACCGCTGCACAGGATAACGTATGTCGCGTACGTGAGGACCTTTGACAAAGTAATGACGCCCCGCAGACAAAGGACCCCCACCCCCCACTTGTCCCCCGGGCGGGGGCGCCCTGCGATACAGGGCGACCGTGTTTGAAGGCGTCTTGCCGGAAATTTTCCGTGTTTACATTTTTCAGAAGGTTTCCGCGAAGTCAGTTTCTGCAAAAGTCGGAAATTATATTGATTTTAACAATATTGCTCTATTGTTGCTGAAGATTTATACTGTTTTAATGGACTCCTTGGCTACTTTAATGAACCTTCCTCAATGTATTTGATTTACATCTTATTTAAAGGATTCATCATCATCATCAGCCCTCCTAATCTCAATGCTCAGTATAGGCTAATTTCAATGATTACTTATTATTTTTTTATTATTGATATGATTCATTATTTATTATTTATTTATTATATTCCTTAAGTAATTGTGATTGGTGCAAGTGATTTGCCACCAAGAGTAATAGCAAGAGTCCAGTCTTGGACAATCTGAATTAGAACTTAGAGAATTTTAGGTACTCGATTACGAGTTTAAGGTATCATAACTGTGGAAACGCACTAAGGATCCCTCTGGTGTTGCGGTGTCTATTAACTGAAGTGATCACTCAAAACCTTCGGGCCTATTCCTTCAGACCCACTTTCCCTTCTATCATTAAAAATGAACTGATTCACTAATTGTTATTTTGGTTGTGTATCATTAGGCTGCTTGCGGTAATTTGATTAAAACATAATACATTACAATTATTATGCCCAAAAATGATTTATAGAAACGGCTACTATAAATGTATCTTCTAATTAACGGTCACGGTATATTATTTTGTAGGCGTCGCACAAGGAGTTTGTTAGTTGCATTAGATCTTGCGTCTATGACACCAATTTCATAAATACATTAATAGTGCAGCTAAAAGGATGGTATGTTTTTGGATTAACTTTACGCTTTTCAGACCGACTTTTCCAATTTATTTTGAAGGTCTACTACAGTTTTATTTAAAATCTTCAAATAGCTCTTTTATTATTTCTGGTAACCATAAAGTAGTATGCAAAATCAAACACATCCCACCCCCCCTGTGTCGCCAGTGGGCAGCAAGTTGCAGGGACACGGGCAACGCCGAAGCATACCGCCGCATCCCAACACATCCCACCCTACCATATTGTCTTTGTTGCATTGCAAAGCGTCGTCACCCTACCAGTGAGAATGCAAGTGCCTCCCGCCATTATAGAGCGCACGTTGTGATTCGCCACGAGAGTGCCAGCCCTCACTCTAAAGGGCTGGCTGCGGCGTGTATCGGGGCCCTCTGAGGAGTTTACTCGTATAATAACAATTAGCGGCCACTCCGCATACACCCTCCAGACTTGCTGAGAGTGAGGGCTTGGTTTTAGTGAACGTGGAGGTAGGAGGCGAAGGTGGAATTTGGGCTTTGAAAATGTTAGCTTATTTTCAATTACTTCTTACCTACGCATCACACCCTACATATTTTTTGAAAGTGAGGGCTTGGTTTTAGGGAATGTGGAGATAGGAAGTGAAGTTGCAATTTGGGCTTTGAAAATGTTAGCTCAAATTATCTTCTTACCTAAATATTCGTTTCGTTTATTTTCCACTTCTTCACTTTGTTGAAGAGATAGAATGGTGTATAATGTAGTTAAAGAAGTTCTAAATCCATAGAACGTTCTACCTGTTTGTCTTATCAAATTCATTCACTGTTTAAATAAATTTAATGTTCGTTTTCGGGAATATTAGTAATTTATTAATTTAGTTTATTTAACTGATAATAATAATAAATATCCCAAGACATGCCACGCTGGGCCACACAGCGCCACCTAGCCCCAAACTAAGCCGAAGCTTGTACTATGGGTACTAGACAACTGATGAACTTACTTAGATAAATTTTTTTTGTTAATACCTAAATACCTAAATTATACATAGAAAACACCCAGACCAATACGAGACATGTTCATGAACACAAATGCTTGTACTGTGCGGGAATCGAACCCACGACCCTTGGCTCAGAAGGCAGAGGTCACTACCAAATGAGCCATCGAGCCAGTCAAACATCGCACAGGCCGCCTGCTAAGCTGCCGCCAACAGCAATAAAAAAAAGGTTCCTACGTCTAAATCAATGAGGTCGTGCTGTTCTATGAAAATAAATCACTAAGCCCTGTCTAATTAATTTCTACATTCATGTTTAAGCCAATAGTAATTGTTAACAGTGATACAAATGAATGGGCGGCACACAGATACCTATAGAACAATGAGCAGACGTCGGCAGGCCCCGGGGGACAGGCTAGTGTTGAAAGGGGAGCAATCAACATCCATCACACAACCTCACCTTTGAACAATTACGCCTTTGATATTTGGGGCCAGCCTTTATGACGACTGAACTTATGAGTGGCCAACATGTAAAATATGAATTTAATTATAACTTTTGTTTGTGGGAACGTGGAACTTCCGTGCGGTGACGAAAAGGAACACAAATGACTGTTGGATTTTTTCCGCGAGTATTCTAAGAGTAGGCTGAGGGATTTCTTGATGAATTTTGCTTATCAGCCGGTTGTAGGGTTGGTTGGCGACCACGGTACATTCAGCGAAACATCCGTGGAAACTTTGATCGCATGTCGGGATCAATGGCCTGGCTTGTAGGGGGAGTCCGGGGACTTAATCAGGTGAGAGATGAATCACCTTTCAAAAATCAACTAAATTTTGCTATAACGATACGGAGGATACAAATACGGAGCACGTACGGGGGTTAGGGTTAGGCCGGGCATGGCTGTGGCAACTGATAGGTAACTGATCAGTTACTCGCCCGTTGTCACAGCGACTTGGGCTTCTCTTTCGCTTTCTATCAGGCGTAGGGAAGCCATTATGTCGAGCTACGATAAAAAAACCTACTGCGCTCACCAACCCACCTGCCAAAGCCAATGCACCCAAATGACAAATGTCTTGTTGCTGGGAGAGGCCTACATCCAGCAGTGAACGATGCTTGTTAATGCTGATGATGATATTTGTTAATGCAGTTTTCCACATGGCTTGGCACGCCATCTTCATCATCATCTTCATCAGCCCACATCAGTCCACTGCTGGACATAGGCCTAAACTAAACCCCCCTGTGTCGCCAGTGGGCAGCAAGTTGCAGGGACACGGGTAGCGCCGAAGCATACGGCCAACACGGGTAGCGCCGAAGCATACGGCCAGGACATAGGCCTCTCCCAAGGTTCGCCACTGTGCTCGATTTTGGGCTTCTCGCACGCAGCAGCTTGGCACGCCAAATTAATGGGATTTGTATCCCATGTCACGGCAATACCATGCCACGGTACCTAAGGTTCACAGCCGTACATCTGTCGACCCGGTCACCTACTCCTGCCAGCATTCGTAAACACGCTCCCGTCGCAACCGGTCCGATAGCGCTATCGTATCGTATCGTATCGTTACGTTGCCGCGTTTCGTAACAATAACGGGACCCGGTAACTAGTTGTGTAACTACGTGTACTTTTATTTAGTCACCGTTACGTTGCCAGGAGTCGTAGCGGCTTTTTGGGATGCCGCGCCTCGGGCTATGCGGGTTCGGTGTTGTTTTTTACATGACTGCGTCCATTGTCCCTTTAGGCTCAGGATAATATGCAGTTACATGATTTCCCCGACATATACTCGGAGACACTCCGAAAAAAGCAGGGCATCTACGACCAGAACAGTCAAAAAGTCGACAGACTTTTTAGTTAGTTTCCTTTTGGAAAGGAATGCGATAGCTCATAGTCGAAAAAGACTGATTGCATGATTAGTAAACTTAAAAAAAAATCCTCAGCGACAAATATTGGTACAGCAGTTTAGTAGTAGAAATTTAATCCATTGAAAACCGTCACATAATGAATGTTTTTACAAACAATTCGAGATTAGTTCATAATTTATATTTATTGTAACCCCTTGTTACCTAACAAAGGGCAAAAGGTGCACAGGGATGTCTCACTGCCAACTTTTTGGCTCCAGGACTGCTAATGAGCTATTTTTAGTACACAGATAAACTCAGCAACACTTTTGCCGCGAACAGTTTTTGGGAATCGAACCAGACCTCTTGGTCCATTATAGCGACACCACAGCACTAACTCCTAAAGTTGATCAAACTAAACTTTTTCAAATGTTAACTATCGATATTAAACTTTAAGACACAATATTTAAGTTGGAAATCAGTTACAGAGTGTCAATTCGCGGCGTTTTATGAACCTAGAGATGGAATTTAATAACTGCTGGTAGCAAGACCCGGTGTTTACTGGACGAAATAACGGTACCTTGTTTACATGGGAGCGTTAATTGAATACACTCCGCTGTCATGACTCGTTCCGTGGTAGGGATGACTTATGGTGTTCGGCAGTACAAGAAATGTTTTTTTTTTAAATAAAAACAGTATTCATGGATGTAGTAACAGGATGACCTCACTGTGCCTGATAGTAAGCGGTCGTGAGTTCCAAAAGTTAGGTCGACAGACATAATAAAAGCGCCGATAGCTCTCATCCCGAAGGCCCACTGAGATGTCGCTTCACGCCCCGTTTGCAAAACCTAGGGTTGTAAGGAAGAAAATACATGAACTGGAAGTTACAAAGAGCTGGCCACGCCTGCCGCAGAACTGATGATAGGTGGAGTAGGAAAGTTCTGCAGTGGATACTGCGCACAGGCAAATTTGTGTGGGGCGCCCCTTGGGTATCAACTGGATAAGTGTGGCTGCTGATAGAGCACTTTGGCGCGTTTTGGGAGTAGCCTAAATGTACTACTGCCGCAGACTACTAATGATGATGATAACATTGGCTTTTCTGACGGGTTCAGTAGGCTGTGAATATGGTCATATTCACCTATTTTAAACGAAGAAAAACGATTTTACGCATTACTCGGTGCTTGGGGAAGCAGCATGTTTGGAAGTCTTGCAGTCTATAAATGGGGGGATGGCATTCTGCCTCTGTATGCTAAGGCGGTAGGAAATACCCACTAAAATCCCAGCTAACACTTGGGTGGGGGATGTGTTATCCTAAAAAACAGTATATCTACAAAATCTATACATCTAAATAGTATCTATCTGGATATCATAATCGTAGGAACCAAATCACATTATATTGATTTAAACTAGTATATAAACGTTTCCTAAGGTGAAAAATATATCTATTCTTGTATTAGGTACGGCTAATGTGTACTAATAGCATACAATCTTGGAACGTGAAATTACTTATCCGCAATTTCACTGCTCCAGGCATCAGTTACTGAAGAACGTTAAGTATTCCTAAATAGCAGTATTAGTGATGGGAAAGTTCCTTGTTCTCTTTGCAATGTAACGCAATATAACGTGATGTTGTTGTCGCAGTCATCTGGTTGAATCTGCTATTCAATTGAATGACTAGCGCGTTAATTGAATGACGACATTTAATTGAATGCCTAAAGGACAACTCGTAAAGTTATTGAATGAAACGTTCAACGTCTTGACTGAACGTCATTTTAGCATAGTCGTTGAATGGGTAAAAGCCGACTGTTTAATGTTTAGTTTTTAATTTTTCTTTAAAAGTATCCGGAGGCGGCGTATTAATAGGTAAATCCATTCTGTCACACTATTTTATTACGTATAAGTCAGTTTAAAGTAAATCTAATCAAAAAAATATCAACACTCAGGTGATCATGTTCGACGCCATATTGTTTTAGAAACTACTAACGCCGCGCGGGAAAAAAATGAACTAAATTACAATCACTTGACTGCTTTCACGTCCGCTCTTTTCAAAGGGCTATGTTTCAATCCGCTACCTAGTTGGACGTTAAGTGACGCGTGTTTAGTCAACGTTCGGTCTAGTCATTCAATTGAATGTCGTCATTCAATGAACGCGCTAGCGATTCAATTGAATAGGAGATTCAACCAGATGACTGCGACATTGTTAAATTGTTTTGTTTCATCAGAGGCTGATCTAGTTTTTAAAAAAAAACACAAACGACCAAAACTAAAAAGCGATAAATAACGTAAGTAATTCTATCTTTAATACATAATTATTTAAATATTACAATTATCACTTATTTTTGAAGTCGGTGCCAGCCTCTCGGTACCTAACGTAGACTGTTGTTGTATGACGCGCGCGGCCGGCAAATCCACACAACAATAGGTATACATTTATTTGTTTGGCTGGCACCGACTTCAAAAATAAGTGATAATTGTAATATTTAAATAATTATGTATTAAAGATAGAATTACTTACGTTATTTATCGCTTTTTAGTTTTGGTCGTTTGTGTTTTTTTTGAAGTCGGTTTAATTTTTTGTTTAAAAATAATTTTATTTCTCTATTTTTAGTTGCGTTAATGTGCTGTGACCTTGAATAAAGGTTAATTAATGTCCTTAAGAGTTTTACTTAGGAACGGAAAATTTTGCTTTAAGTCAAGTGAAGACTTTGCGATCTATAATCAAGCATATCACTTACCAAATCACCTGCCCTATTAGCCCTGCATAAGTACATACTACTACCTAGTTTAATATCGACCAATGTCAGTACTGTCCCCTAACTCCTAACCGTTAAGGAGTTCTGTGGCTTCATCATCAGCACCAGATGTTGACGCCCGGAAGCATATACCTGAGTAAAATATGATTACGTAACAAAAACACCATATGGGCATATAATTTTCGGTTGTTGCCCTCAATTTCTCCAGGATCCCATCATCAGCTCCTGACTTGGTGATAATGGGACCACCTCGGAAGTGTCCTCTGTCGAACTGTCGAAAAATTTTTGAAATCCATCCATAATTGACGGAAATATCGGTGAACAAACATAAAAAAAAAAAAAATATTATACATACAGACGAATTGAGAACCTCCTCCTTTTTTCGAAGTCGGTTAAAAAGGGGACGTTTCTCGGCAAATAATGTAACATGAGGAGCTCGGTGGCGCCGCGGTCTTGTACGCTTAACAATGATCGCAACGTTGTGCAACCATTGGTGCGGTCAATCCGATGATGGGTGACCAAAATTTGACACCGATTTCCTCCGTGCTTCGGAAGGTACGTTAAGCTGTTGGTCCCGGGTGCTATCTTTACCAACTTTCAGATAGCAGTCGTCACATCATATCAGAGATTATGATAACTCTGACGCCCAACTGGGAATGGGTATAGCTTACCCTAAGTGTTGCGGAGGTCTGATGGCAGTCGCTCTGTGTAAAAGCTTAGCCCTCGCCAAATCTCTCAGTTTGGGAAGCCGACCCTGAGACAATCGGGAAAAAGGCTAGCCTTTTAGCCATCCTAGGATGATGATGCTGAATGTAACATGACTGGTGTCAGCCTAACGCAGTCCGCTGCTGAACTTATGTTCCTCCAAATGTTCACTACTTTGTTCTATTCTGGATTTCTAATGCTATCTCATTCCAGCAATCTTGTGCAAGTCGTCACTCCACCTCGACAATAATATGATCATCACAGCCTGGAAACGTCCACAGCTGGATATAGACACCCCCACTGATAACTGTAATTTGGCTCCCCAAAATTACAGTTATCAGTGGAGGGTGTCTAAAATAAATAATAAATCTCCATTTACCTAAGTCACCACGCTTAGCAGGTGAGGTGATTTTGGTGGTGACCGCAGTAGGTTTTTTTTTTTTTTTATAAGGAGAGCTTACAGGATGACCTCACTCCACCTGATGGTAAGCGTTCGTGAGGTCCAAAAGTTAGGTCGACAGGCACAATAAACCCATTGCGCTTGTCGCCCTCACCCTGAAGGCCCACTGAGATGCCGTTTCACGCCCCGCCTAAAGAACCCAGGATTGTAAGAGGAAGGAAACACATGAGCTGGTTTATTTTGGGTGGTATTGGTTTTATTTGTACTGAAGTAAACGGTACTGTCCATTTACTGAATATTCCCTTAGTCATCTTCTAGGGCACCCACAGGATGTGATGAATATAATAAATAAGTATAACGTCGAAAAAATGATTTTCGTACACATGTAAAAATTTAGGTACTTTATTACACTTATCTAATAGGATTCAAAATGCATTCTCTTGTTACATGTAAGCAGAGATATGGCAGCTCTCGCCTAAAAAATAGGTAGCTGTTGCAACAAATAAGGACTTGTTTCAATTTCACAAACACAAACCAATTGTACCTACGTATTATTTAGTACCAGAGAGTTTGTATTCGTTCCTAAAACATGTTTTCTGATTCATCCTTCGCCACGGGGCTTGTCCACTAAATCAACGACGCAAGCGCAGCCCACAGCCCGGAATTAATATTGGGCGCAACGCCTTGCTTGTGTTTGCACTGCAACTGGTTTAAATGCTATTCCTTGCACTTAGATAAATATACTTTATCTTATTCGGTTACATTTGCCAGTGACGCCGATTCAAGCGGCAGGAACATTGGGTTTTAAGAGAGGTAGGTCATAGCCAATCTTCGTTCGAATTGAGCCGCCCGTCCGGGGAAGGACCTCCACCCTATAGAATACCGCAGCCAAATGACCTCAGGGTCGTGTTTCTGCCGGTGAGTAGGGTTTCCGGAGCTCGTGGGGGGTTTGGATTGGGCCGGCATGGCAGTGGCAACTGACAGGTAACTGACCAGTTACAGAGCTTATGATGTCTATACAAATACAATTTTATTGATTTCATTTGGAAATAATTATTACAATTAGAAGAAAATTAATAAGAGCTCAAATTAGATAATTTCGAATGATAAGTTCAAATTTGTCGTTACTGTGAAATTCATTAACGAGCAAACATTCCACTAGACTTACCGCTAAAGCTATTCGTAACTACAGTTAAGTAGTAAGTAGAAGCTTCTATCTAAGTGATGGCAATTACTATTTAATAAGAGTTACTTTGGCGAAATCGCTGGCGCGCTTGGGCAGATTATTTTCCTCGATTCCAGTCAGGCATATTATATCCGAGATAGTCGAAACGGTAACTAAAGTAACCTAGATTGATTTAGCGAAATATAACATTGTTTTAATAGAATGACTATATTCTTTAATTCAAGAGCTTCTCTTCATTATAAGTGAACATTAATTATGTGTAAGATTGTTTTCATTAATATCATCCATTAATAAGTACAAATCCTGTATTTTCTATATTAACTGGCCCTATTATCGCTCATTTGGTAGTTACTGCTTGTCTTCCTGAAGGATTAGATCCCAACTTTCATGTTTATTACTGATCTGGGGTTTGTATTTAAGTAGGTATATGTGGTATTGGTATGAATAAATAATTCAAATATTGCAATTCGCAAACAATTTTTTTCAACAACAGCTTACTCATATGACAATGAGGGGAAAGTTTACCTGAAATAATATCTTTCTAAGATTTTCATATCTCGGGAAGTTCGTATGTTCCGGAGTCATCATGTCTATAATATGGACTAACATCACGGACACTGTTTTCATACATCAAATGGACTCATTACTATATCATTCACTCATATCGTCCTGTTGTTTTAGCGAACAAAGCCGTTAATGGATGAATGCGTTCCAACAATAAGCTCTACCTAATTTGGCAAATGAAAACACGATACGTATTAACGTAGCATATTGACCATAAAGTAGATGGTTTTGATGTACAATGCTATATTACTTTAAAACATACTCATCCCTGAATAATACTTTCAGTCTATCCTATATGAAGTCCTAGAACTTCATTTTAATGTGGAATCGTCGCTGACTTTAGTTAGGTATATCACTCTAATGTACCTAACCAAAATTTTATCACACAAAAGTTTACTATACCTACCTCTTACTTTATTTCGTCCAAGTACGTATTCCATAATTATAAATATACCTTCTCTACATCTCTACTCTCTATTGTTATTAATCAGTTAACAGCCCGGTCCGTCCACTGCTGAACGTAGGATTTCTTTGATTCGTGCGATATTTCTCTATTCTCATCTAATCAATACCAGCAGTTTTTTAAGGTCATCAGCTCAACGGGTTGCAGGGATTAATCAATAAATAAGTAGATAACATCGCGTAGGACCGCTTATTTGGCCCTTCTAAGTAGCACAATCACTTTTGTTTTAAGAATGAGAATCAATGAAGGCATCACAAAGAAACAAACATAAAATCAATTGCAGAGTAATGCTGATAAGTGAGAGATATGGCGAAGTTATTAAGGTACTGTTCATTTATACGGTGTAACGGTAAAGATAAAAATAATGTCGGACTTGAACACTATGCGATGACCCAAATATCATCGGAGAAACGAAAGGGCACCGATGATGGTTAGGGATGAGAGCCTTCCGCTCCCTCAACAACCAGGTGATCATAAATCCGCCTTGGCTTTCATCGTAGTCATTTAGAAAAAAGTCTATATCGCCAAACTTAAAGGCCGCCAACCCAATAGAGCGTCAGCTCCAGGAGACGGATAATTGGGAAAGGTAGCGCATTCTTGTTTCGACCAAGACATACATTGGGCCGTCTGAGTCATCGGAGAAGGTAATACGGATGCCGATAGCGTGATGGTGGCTGGAGAAATAGAAATTTGCGGGTGGAAGAACATTATGTCGAGCAGACGGAGTCGTAACATCGCTTCACCAGTCTTCCCAGTGACTACGGCCATTGTAACACTGCCGAAACATCGGGTTAAAAAAAGGTTTAAACAATGTGCAGGTTAAATACTGAACATTTCATATCCCATTGCAGTAATTTAGTAAATCTTAACTAATATTATAAAGCTGAAGAGTTCGTTTGTTTGAACGTGCTAATCTCAGGAACTACTGGTCCGAATTGAAAAATTCTTTTTGTGTTGAATAGACCATTTATCGAGGAAGGCTTTAGGCTATATTACATCACGCTGCAACTATAAAGAGCGAAGAAATAATGGAAAATGTAAAAAAAAAAACGGGGAAAAAATAACTATTCCGCGGACGAAGTCGCGAGCACAGCTAGTAAATAATAAATAGTATGTAGGTACATAAAACTGAGTAAATTAAGCGGCCGAGCTTTGGCATGACCTGGTTTATGGACCTTTAAATGACTAAATAACACCTACTGAATATTCCGAAACGGTAAAACATAGTGGTTGTATAGATTACAGTGCGATTACGGACAGAAGCGCTAATCAAAATTGCGATGGCAAGCCTGAATGATGGCATTAAGTTCTAATATTACAGAGGCCAGTTAATTCAATTTGTCTTGTCCAAGCGTTTGCGCAGGTCGAGTTTAATTCAAGCCATAGATGCGGACAGGGTTGTCAAAATCGTAAATGTAAGTTGGCCGTTGTCCGTGTGGGTTCCGAATTTAGAATAGGACCACCCCGTCTCACCCCTTGGGTGTCGTAGAAGAAGGGAATTTCAGGAAACGGGCAACAGCATTTACCTAGGTGTAGCATTAGCCAGGATCCATCTAAGTGGCGAAAAATTGGAGAGGTCTTTGCCTAGCGTAGGCTGATGATGACAAAGTGCAGATAACCAAGAAAACATGTTTAAAAAAATGTAATACGCTTTAAAGCGACATAAAAATAATTTTCTGATAAAGTAATTTTAAAATACATTGGTGCGTTACGTGCTTTAAATTATTTGTGGATAATTAATAACAGTTTTATGGAATTACTCAATTCCATGAAATTTAAATATGAAGTGTTTTACGTAACATAAAAACAATAAAATTTTCGAACAAAAGTCTTTAAGTAATTAACATAGCGTGCTCTCTACACTTATAGGCCAACCGATCATACGTTCATTTTCACTAACAACCTCCTAAGCTAAGAGGTCCTTTAATAAAAATATAGGGGTCGATTTGATATTAATTGTGGTTGT
This sequence comes from Conogethes punctiferalis, assembly GCA_031163375.1. Lineage (NCBI taxonomy): Eukaryota > Metazoa > Arthropoda > Insecta > Lepidoptera > Crambidae > Conogethes > Conogethes punctiferalis. The sequence continues at coordinate 1,883,074 of CM062085.1, read as the reverse complement.
CTAAGTGTCTGAGTGTATTTCTACCCGTTCCCTGTACACATTTTTATATACCAAACGAATGTGTGTATGTAATGTCTGATAGATTTAATTTCATGTCTGCGATAAATATTTATGTTCTCTATATTTAGATGATAATATTATTTAATCTCATTTCTATGTTTAACTAATATAACTATTTTACTGAAAAAGTGTTAATGTTCCAACACCATAAATGTTGCTATACCCTTACAGGGTCTATGTTGTATTAGTTAGTAAGTATACCCTGTATGTACACTATCTATGAACATGGTGCAATAAATATATTCTATTCTTTTCTACTACACAGGTTAGGAAAACTGTTACGGTAACAGTATTAAATAACTAAACACTGGGTCTCTTATCTTAAGAGTCACTAACTGACTCTTAAGATAATAGTCAGAATACGAGTAGAGCTTATTGATGCTTATGAAATTCTGCTAACCCTGATTTCGAGCAACCTCTTCCGGGGTCGTCGTGACTGCGAAGATTATGGAGGCCGTATTATTATACCCTTCCTACTCATAATATCACTGAATGAGGTGAAATAACACCTTCCATGATGATTTTAACGCTGGAATGATACGTAATGCTTTAACTCGAGCGATGTGTGCGTGCTGTGATTACTTTATATGTATCCGTTTGGCAAGCTCCGAGGTTTCAGGAAGCAAATTATATCTTTTGGCCTGTGATTCGCGCCTGACATTATAGTAGTTTTCTCATCTTTAACGCTGTAATAAAATATGATAATACTGCTGATAATTATTATCGGTTTGGTTTAGTTTTAGTAGTCAAGAGAGGTAGGGTATCTTCGTCTGAACTGGGCCGCCCACCCGGGAAGCACCTACACCCTATAGAATACCGCAGCCAATTGACCTCCGGGTCGTGGTCGAGTAGGGTCTCTGGAGCTCGTGGGGTGAATGCTGAGTGGCAGCTGGGGGTTATCTGACCAGTTATTTGCCCGTTGTCACAGCGACTTGGGCTTCTCTTTCGCTTTTCATCAGGCGTAGGGAAGCCATTATTTCGTGCTACTATAAAAAGAGGTAGTCACCTCAGTAACTGTAACAGTGAACGTTGCCTCTGCCACATTGGTCCCAGGTTCGATGTCCCACAGTGACAGACAGGACGAACATTTAATGATTTAACACGCCTGTTTGTACTGGTCTGGATGTTTTGTATGCATAATATTTATTTTCATAATAAATACAACTTATACTAACTTATCAAGCACACAAATGTTTGTACTGTGCCGGGATCGAACCCACTGCCACGATGTCAAGTGTAACGTTCACTGCCACTGAACGAACCTGGTCGCCAAATTCACAGATGAGTTTCAATGACCAAAATCGCGTCTCTCATTTGTGAATTGTATTTCCCGTTTACAATACCACAAAATATATGCGAGTACTTCGTCCTCACCTGCTGGTTAACAGATAGCCAATGATAAAATCCGTTTACTCTTTTGTATAATCTTCTGTCTATCTATGTCTATATCTATCTATATTTTCTATATCTTCTATCTATACTTACAATAAATCTGTAGAAAGGTCAATTCTGTACATTAAATATATTTTCAAAATAACTATCAGGGTATGATTAGTGATCGATACTGATGCTAAAAGTGCAATCAGTAAAATTTATTTATGTCTGTCTGTCTGTCTGTATGTATGTTCGTTATAGAAACAAAAACTACTGAACAGATTCTAACTAAACTTGGTACAATTTTATTTTTCATACTCCTGGACAGGTTATTGTATACTTTTTATCACGCTACGATCAATAGGAGCAGAGCAGTAAAGGGAAATGTTGGGAAAACGGGAGATTTATTATCTGTATGTTTGAACGCGCATCACGCAAAAACTACTGCATGGAATTGAATACTGTAGTACATTATTTTGATGCGATTGCTAGAGGTCTAATTAAAATTTAGGCACCATTTTATGGAAATCCGTCATTTTTGAAAACCCATATCTACGCGTGCGACGCCGCTGGCACAGCTAGTTTGTATAATAAAGAATAAACAAAAAGCGAATGACTAACTGCAATAACGCTGGCTTGCTGGTTCGCGGTGGCTGCCTCTGTACACGACATGAAATATTTATGTGGTCGGCAGAATCCCGCGTAACGCGGCACCGACTATCGGTCACCTGCTGTGCGAATTCTATGAGGTCTGTCGAACAAGGACCTGTACACAGGGTCGCTCTATTTAAACGACACTATTGGAAAACATTGGCGCGCAATAATGTCCGCAAATTAATCTTTGAAGTTGTCAGTATCTATACATTAACAGCTTATACCCAGTGCCTCTTTACATCATCAGCCTATTGCAGTCCACTGCTGGTCATAGGCCTCTCCAGTGGTTCGCCAGTTAGGGCAAACATCTGGAGGATATACCCATAATCGCCACGCTGGGCAGGCGGGTTGGCGATCGCAGGGCGTAGCTTCTCGCTCCGGTGACGCTGCTGCCCGTCATAAGCCTGTGGTATTTAGCTACGCCTTCAATTGGGATGATGACTAAAAAATAATTTAATGTCCATCAGATAGATTAATGAAAAATATTGGATACGTATTTTTTATTTTGCCTCTTGTTCAAAAACTTACGAAGATACATTGATTTTAAATGTCACATGACGTCACGTTAGAGTACAAAATATACTCTAACGTGACGTAGTTAGCCCCCACTCCGTAACTTTAATGCGCTATATCTAAGTATTTTCTTGTTATTTCGACAAAACAAAAAATACGGGTCTTATATTTTTTTATTATCTAAGAGACGGACTAATTATTTTCTTCATTTTCATACCTTGTCATCATCCGTATTGCGATGGTTATACCGCCACCAGTCGGTTGCCAGCGCGTTTGTTATTCGGCAGGAATGCACCACGGGCAGGTGAAGTTGGCTTGAAGCGAAAAGATGACGGACCGCTTCTTTACATCCCTCAGTGCCTCTTTAAAGATACTAGTAGTGATGATGATAGGAGTGTACTTAGTGTGGCTCTATGTGTTGTTTGTGAGGTTTCTGGACTTAGAATTGGACATCCTCGTCGGCCCATGTGTGTCGTAGAAGACGATTAAGGGAATATCAGGAAACGGGCAGCAGCGTTTACCTGGGTACAAATAAAACCTACTGCGGTCACCAACCCACCTGCCAAGCGTGGTGACTGAGGCATATCCCCCCAAATGGCTATTGTTCTTGGGGCTGGCCTATGTCCATCAGTGGACGTTTCTAGGCTGATGATGATGACGTGACTCTATGAACATACTCCGTACGTAAATACGAAGATCATAAGATTCCCCCGTAGATGTCCGATGACTGATTTTAGAACGGTTTATCCGACATAAGATCTGTCGGTCCATGTTTTAGGGATCGTCACATTCTATCTTTGCTTTCTTGCAATATCTCCTGAAATAACCCTTTTTCCTCCCTGTTGTGAGGAGTTATCATCAATATCATCATCGTTCGTACTTATCGGTACATAGAATAGTACTAGAATTAGATAGGACTACATGCAATATACTGTAGAGAAAAAACAGATGTGTAGGAATTAAATTCGATCATGCGTAATAAGTTTCCAATCGGAATATGTATGTAGTTATGAAATGTAAATGTATAACAAGTGATAATATCAAGCTTGATATAAAAGATAACAAACATTATTACAAGGCCATTAATAAAAGTATATCAGATTATCTAACATGGAAGATCAAATATAAGTATGTACCTACGCTATAAGTTTTTAAGCTCGGCTTATTAATGCCCATGTGTTGCAATAAAAATGGGTACAGTATGATGACTATATGCGAATTTTTATTCACTGTAAAATATTTGTTAAGTTTTTGTTATATTTTTATGTAAATTCCATTGGTGTTGAAAATGCATAACATTACATGACTTAACAGGTGTAGTGAGGCCATCCTGAACGCCCATTTTATATAAATAAACCGACTTCGAAAAAAACACAAACGACCAAAACTAAAAAGCGATAAATAACGTAAGTAATTCCATCCTTAATACATAATTATTTAAATATTACAATTATCACTTATTTTTGAAGTCGGTGCCAGCCTCTCGGTACCTAACGTAGACTGTTGTTGTATGACGCGCGCGGCCGGCAAACACGACAATATTTATTTGTTTGGCACCGACTTCAAAAATAAGTGATAATTGTAATATTTAAATAATTATGTATTAAGGATGGAATTACTTACGTTATTTATCGCTTTTTAGTTTTGGTCGTTTGTGTTTTTTTCGAAGTCGGTTTAATTTTTTTTAAAAAATAATTTTATTTCTCTATTTTTAGTTGCGTTAATGTGCTGTGAACTTGAATAAAGGCTAATTAATGTCCTTAAGAGTTGTACTTAGGAATGAAAAATTTAGCTTTAAGTCAAGTGAAGACTTTGCGATCTAGAATCAAGCAAATCACTTGTCCAAATCACCTGCCCTATTAGCCCTGCATAAGTACATACTACTACCTACTTTAATATCGACCAATGTCAGTACTGTCCCGTAACTCCTAACCGTTAAGGAGTTCTGTGGCTTCATCATCAGCACCAGATGTTGACGCCCGGAAGCATATACCTGAGTAAAATATAATTACGTAACAAAAACACCATATGAGCATACAATTTTCGGTTGTTGCCCTCAATTTCTCTAGGATCCCATCATCAGATCCTGACTTGGTGATAATGGGGACCACCTCGGAAGTGTCCTCTGTCGAACTGTCGAAAAATTTTTGAAATCCATCCATAATTGACGGAAATATCGGTGAACAAACATAAAAAAAAATAAAAAAAAACATATTATACATACAGACGAATTGAGAACCTCCTCCTTTTTCGAAGTCGGTTAAAAATGGATGAATGTTGGTTTTCCATTTTCTATACCACGACAAAGGTTCATTCTTCATTACATTATTCTAGGGAATTAATTTTCAAATATATTATCTTCGGTCTGTGCAAGTATTACTCATTTCCGTATTTGGACATGAAAATATATACTGACACTTACAAACAGTGTTATTTTTATAATACAATACTAAGTGTTGATAAGGGAAAAAAGATCATAATTAATTGATAATTCAACGTCAGATTGTTTGATTAATAAAATGACTTCAAAGCCTACGTTCAATGAAGCTATTTTCAGTGATTGTATCATTGGATATATTTTGAGTGATTGTACTTATAAATTATTGTTTAGGATTAATGTACCCTAAAATGTGTGCCCCTGAACTATTCTTAATTTTTTTTAGATTTTAATTAGCTCAAGTGATCTAAGTAGTATATGCTCTTTGTGGACGGAAGTCATAACAAAATTAAGAGACTTTTAAGTATTATTGACATAAAGTGCACTAAAGTTACTTTTCAATATTGATCTGGGATTCTTTAATTCTATCTTAAAAAGTATACCTTAATTACAACCGTTACCTAGGGACTGATCGTCTGTAATCCAGAAGATTTAATTTATTGATAACGGTATCAAAGCGTTAGGAGTGTTGTGTAACAAACGGCCGTAATAAATTGCGCCAAACGAATGAATTAGGCATTATATTTGATTAAGTAACGATGTTTTTGAAGGGACTTGCGTGCTCAAAGTTCATAGAGCGACGTTACCAGGACCATTAACACAGTGAGGCATTGTGGGCACTGTGTTAATGCGACTCATCTTTGTGGGTCAAAGGTAATGACTTGGAAATTTATAGTTTAACGTTGATCGCAGGGCAGTGCTGTTGCTGTTAGTACCGTGTTTTTTTTTTCATAGTAGCTCGATAATGGTTCCCTACGCCCGATGGAAAGCGAAAGAGAAGCCCAAATCGCCGTGACAACGGGCAAGTAACTGATCAGTTACCTGTCACCGCCATGCCGGCCAAATCCACGAGCTCCGGAACCCGGCAGAAACTCGACCCGGAGGTCATTTGGCTGCGATATTCTATAGGGTGGAGGTCCTTCCCCGGACGGGCAGCTCAATCCGAACGAAGATTCGCTATGCCCTGCCGCTCTTAAGCCTACCTCTCGTGTGTGGTGTTAATATGGATTATTTTGTTGACTGAATTACTGAAATCATGGACAGCATAATTTTATGCTACCGCGGTATTCCACTGAGAGTAGTCACTAAAAAGTGGGATTCCCTGCTGACATATTTGTTATTATCTGCCTACAATATATGATCTTTTATCGAACATGGAGAAGCATCTTGTTGGTTTTTGCGAGCCACTTCTTTTTTAGCATTCCGCGAAATAAAGCTTTGGTACCAACCTATCAAGAAAATATCCGCTGAAAAGCTGAAATCTCATTCCTTATTCGTTTCTGGTCGAATCTTATGACACTTATAGGATGAGATGGGGCGGTGATTCGTATTATATAGGTATAACAATATAAAGAATATTATGTACATGAACACATACGAGTATATCAACATAGCAATTCGTTTCGTACAACCAAAATTGTTTAGAAAATACCGGTCATTGTATTATTATTATAGATCTGACATGGCGTGGGCGATTCCGCTTTGAAGTGAAACAGTCGACCGCTTAACGTACGATTTCTATAGAAACATTGGTCAAGCCCTTTGAGTATTAGGCATTTTGGTATTTATCAAGTTGATAAAATCTAGGAATTTGTCGGACCAATGTAGCGAAATTCCATGGGACAGTAAACCTAACGGAATCCGCAATGCTTAGTAATCGTTTATTTTAAATGGTTGTACCTACTCTGCATAACCGAAAACTTCAAATTGAGTTAATAGAAAATCTTGGTGAGGGATCGCTTATGTACCATGGATTATTTATATGTTAGGAATGTGTAAAAGGTCGGTTCCAAACTAGAAGAAAACCAAAATTACATTGCATTATGCAATAGTATTAAAAAGTTGTACTAATATTTTGTTCAATATTTTCTTTTCATTGGTACAAATTCCGTCATCATCATCATCATCATCATCATCAGCCTGTTACAGTCCACTGTTGGACATAGGCCTCTCCAGTTGTTCCCCACTTAGGACAAACATCTGGAGGGTATACCCATAATCGCCACGCTGGGCAGGCGGGTTGGCGATCGCAGGGCGTAGCTTCTCGCTCCGGTGACGCTGCTGCCCGTCATCGGTCTGTGGTATTTAGCTACGCCTTCAGTTGTGATGGTCATACCGCCACTAGTCGGTTGCCAGCGCCTCGTTTGTTTTTCGGCAGGATGCACCACGAGCAGGTGAGCTTGGCTTGGAGCGAAATGATGATAGCCCGCTCCCTTACATCCCCAAATTCCGTGCAGACAAAGTATATTATAGTTTTGCACAAGACCTGTGATCATAAGAGAAAACCGTGATTAAACCTTATCATAAGTATATGGGTATTAAAATTCCTAATGACGCCAAAACTAGGATTAACTTGTGTAAGATAATGTAGATGAATTATAGCTTGTTATTGTAATAATAGTTTTATTACAGGCGTGTAAAATAGTAGTCTTGATAACGAATAGAGTAGCTAGCTGGAATGTTACGCTTGATAATAATTATTATCTATGATAACGAACTTGAAATATAATGCGATAGCAATTAACGAATCCGAACGATTCTGAAATTTGGCTGAATCCAAAACGTTTTGGGCTTGCTGAATACAGTACCTATTTCCAATCAGATAGATTACATGATATAATTAATCTTCTTCTTAGCTTGTCAATGGCAATCTATATCTAAAGTCTAACAACCACTATTCAGCCACATGCACTGCATCTTCTTCTTCAGCTCTTCAGATGCATGGAGAAAGGCATGCGGGCAGGCATGACAAGACTGCACCTGTTCTCCTTACTAACGGCCTACCTGGGTTCGAGGTCTATTTAACGACCTCGATGTGAACCAAGGAAGTTCGCAACCAGATGGAAGGCTCTCCGCCGGCGGCACGAAAACTCAGGAGAAGCAAAATTATCGATGTACAGACTGCAGCGAGCGGAGGGAGGATGTAGGAATATAATTATTAATTAGTAATCGTTATGTAAACTATATTAAGCATAATTAGAATAATTTATGTATGACTGCAGTTTACGTAGACGACAAAATGTAAGGGAGCGACCTATCACCTTTTCGCTTAAGCGAATCACCTGCCCGTGGTGCATCCTGCTGAACAACAAACGAGGCTCTGGCAAACCGACTGGTGACGGTAAAACCATCACGATAGAAGGCGTATCTAAATACCACAGGCCGACGGGCAGCAGCGTCACCGGAGCAAGAAGCTACGCCCTGCGATCGCCAATCCGCCTGCCCAGCGTGGCGATTATGGGTATATCCTCCAGACGTTTGTCCTAGGTGGCAAACAACTGGAGAGGCTTATGTCCAGCAGTGGACTGCAATAGGCTGAAGATGAGATGAGACGACAGAAACCGAAATTAAAGTTTAAATCGGCCCATAATTAATTAGGTACGCATTTTCAACTGTCAATTAGAAACAAAGATCCGAAGTAAACTGATGGCACGCTTCACGATCGTTGTCTTTGATTAATTAAGTTAAATAATTTATGTAATTATGCAACGGAAATTTCAGTATCCAAACTGTCATACTGTTCAAGCCTCATTCTCGGCATCAGCCACCGCTTAGAATAATAGTAATGGAAATAATTAGAAACCCAATAATTACATTGTAGGTAAATCTGAACTCTGTAATCGGTACCGAGTATTTTGCTTCGTTGAAATTTGCCGCTGTGGCCGAAATTCGGTCAGAAGAGCCCCGAAAGCGCTGAGGATCGTCGAGTGCTTACCGATTACACGATAATTACAATGTCCTCGTCGAGAGTCCCTCGTGGCTTGGAGGCCCCTTGAAGAGCAGATTTGGGCTCTCAAGATTACTCGTAATTTAGGTCAGACGGAATAAGACATCCTTGTCTTCTATTATCTTGAATTATTTGTTGTTTAGTGAACTGTTTACTTGGCGACTTACCAACGAGGCAATAACGTTGTAAGATATTTCCGCACTTTAAGGAATTAGGTTCTATTTTGTACTGGTCCATGTAGGTACTCTTGTTCGCTGTTTTGTCGTAGGTTCATCATCATCAGCCTATCGCAGTCCACAGCTGGATATATGCGTCTATCAACTATAGACTTTCGTCACTTTGGTCAAACATATGGAGGCTTACCCATAATCACCACGCTGGGCATGGCGATCAGCATCGCAAGCGTAGCGTCTCGCTCCAGTTACCCTGCTGCCCGTAATCGGCCTGTGGTAGTTTTTCCTAAACTTGCGATGACGATTGGTGATAGTAACCGATATTCAGTCAAAAGAATAATTCGTGTCCTAAATATCGTGATAATCTTTACCTTCTCCTTCCTAGAAGTAGGAATGTAATTATAACGTACTTTTCCCGGCAAAAAAAGGATAAAATATTCACAGGGAAGTGTACATTTCCGTCTGATTTGCTTAATCATATAAATTGCCTGCCTACGTAATGAGATAATTCTAATCCCTTTTCTCGCTTACCCAACGTGAATATAAATTTTAAATGGATTTATGTTAGATTAGATACGCATAACTACATGATATTTTCATTGCCAGCCTTTTCGTGGACAAAACGTCGCACTTGGCCACTTATTTGCGTTCATCATCATCAGCTTATTGCAGTCTACTGTAGTGGGACACAGGCCTCTCCAGTTGTTCGACATTCAGGACAAACATCTGGAAGATATACCTATAATTTCCTTTTTATACTCATTTATTTATTTATTTGTTAAAATACTAATAGAAAAATTTTATAATTGCCAAACATTCGTATCGGCTCAATTTAGCAGGTGTGATTTTTTATTTGCCATCGACACCCAAAGAAGAATCCTTTACAAATTTCGCATGAAAATTTCTTTCTCAAACTGAAGTATTGCATTACTAAGAGAACTAGACCTCCCAGTATCTCCCGGGTAAGCCAGAACCGAGCCAATTTTGAAAAGTTTTTGATATTAACACGGCCACTTAACTTTAACTTTTGTACCATTTTGTGCAATGAAGTTTAAATAAATAAATAAAATATTAACACGGCCGGGAATCGTATCCGTTCGTACTATAATTGTCACCGAAACGGTAACGTGTATTACAGATTCTCATCTCATCAAATTTCTCCTCTCAAAGTCAAATATCTAATGTAAAATTGTGAACAGACAATTTAATGCCGGCATGTAATCTTGACAAAGCTTAAAATCGCTTTTGATGTAATTCCAACGGTACGGAGAAATATTGAAATCATTACAGACTTGTTACTTTACCTACGATATTTACAATTTATATTACAAGATAAGCTATTCTTTCTTATCAGCTTATTTTAGCTTTCTGTCTGGATTTATAAGCTTAAATAAACCGCTTATGTAATATAAAGGATATGACAGCGTTTATCGAGTAATTTTAATCGCTTACTTGAAGATATAACAACCTATGACTGCTTCATTTTCGTAGCTTCGGTGGCGTCAATTTCGTATAAGTAATTTTCTTCTATCTATACTTATAATAAATCTGTAGAGAGGTCTATTCTGTACATTGAATATTTTCATAACTATCAGGGGATGATTAGTGATCGATAGTGATGCCAAAAATGCAATCTAATTTACAAATGAAAAAATACGCGTCTTTTATTTTTGAACAATCTAAAAGACGGACTAATTACATTATTAAGGCAACAGCCCTTTTGTAAGGGTGAGGCCTATGTCCAGCTGTGGACGTTTGTAGGCTGATGATGTTGATGCTGCAAACATGGCCGCCATTTCGCCTTCCATCTGTCGAGGGGAAGTCATTACAAAAAAAACCAGCTATCTGTACGGTACGACGCATTAGGTACATTCCCAATTGACACGCTCGCCGGCCGGAACACAGTCAGGAACAAACAAGAGTTAGGCTAATCGGCGCGACGGCAAACAAGAGGGCAGGAAGGGGGGAGGGCGTCAATCAGTACTCAGGAAGAGGCAATTTGATAGCAATTTCTGTCGCCCGGGCACTAATTAGCAGTCCGCCCCTGGAGCTTCGGGGTACCCGATAAGCCATCTGTTCTGCTGAACATTTGTGCAATGTTGGCGCTTACTTGACATTGCTACATGCTATCCCGGAACGCTGACAAAGTCACTAACCAGCTGTTTCGGGTTTACGGGTAAATCCTAAAGAGCAACTACACGAGTTTCTTGCTGGTTTCTCCTCGGTAGAATGCTGCTTTCTGAACTGATGGTAGTTTGTAGCTTTAACGATTTGTAAGTGATTTTTAAAAAAACCTATACGAATACAGATTATTTTGACATTGACTAAGTTGTACTATGGTTTGTTTGTGATATGTTTTCCTGTAATGTCTGTGTTTGTGCAATAAAGAGTATCTATCTATCTATAGATAGATACTTATAGGTTGTGTGGCACTTCTTATCCTACAACGATTATAAATGCGGTATGCATTATGCGGTACCTACATATCTACCAGATTAATAAAGACAAAATAATGGAATTGGTTCTACAAGTATTGTGTAAAACGATCATCAGTTAAAGTTACATTGGAAGCATTAGAAAACAAAATCGCAGTCCACAGCAGCTGGACATAGGCCTCTCCAGTTGTTCGCCACTTTGGGCAAACACCTCGAGGCTTTACCCATAATCGCTACGCTGGGCAGGCGGGTTGGCGGTCGAAACAAAACCTTCCCAATAAAAACTCTGGAACTATAAGTGTATAGGTATATGTATGTATACATAGAAGTATGTTGAAACTCCCATTCCAAACGACACAATCTTTATTTGGCAAAGAATCTCGTAATTGGCCACGTGTCGCCGTTTCCCGTATTGTTAGTGCCTACTCCGTTTCCTGCGAAAAGGCGGTCGTTGGGTGTAAGCTGCGCCCGCGTCACAAGCTCGCCGGCTCCATTAAGCCGACCTTGCACGATGCTGGATTCGATAATCTACCAATCGGACCATTGCTGAGGTGATCGCCCTAACGGGACGCGCGCTCTACGTCAAAGACTGGTATGCAGAGGCGATGCGTTGGGTGCTGCTTTCGAGCCTAATTTACTTAGTTGACATAGAGAAATTGATGCCGGTAGCTTTAACTGCCTCCACATTTAGAAGTCCCAATACTGTACAACTTTGTTTTTATTTCGTGCGAAATCTCAAAACTTTTTCTTCGAAATCTTACATAGAATTGATTGTTCTTTAATTTGTTTTAATTGTTGTGAATTCTATTAATGTCAATGTTTTACCAATCATGTTCCTGTTCGTGAACTTTAAAGATATTTTAATTATAATATTATGTCTACTTCGTTAAAACGAAAGTGGTCCGTGTTTCTGATTCCATACCTATACCTAAATAAAAAATGAAGTTATGTAAGTGCCAAAAGCCGAGACATAACAACATTAGGTATTATCGCTGATTCACTGCACTATTTATTAATTTCTTGACATCTTTCCAGATTAATATGTTTAGAGACATTATTTCAGAAATAGAGCCGTTTAGTTTCGATAATTTTAACTTCACATCCATTTTAGCTTTAATCATACACACAATACACAAAATTAATAAGTTAAACCTGAGTCTTATCATATGAAATTGATTTTAAGTGTTAATAGCAAAACATAATTTCTCGTATGTTACATATATGTACCGGTTATATTAATTTTGTGCTCGCTACAAATTTTAATCCATTTGTGCGTGTTTACAATAATTGTTCGGTACTTGATTAAGCTGTATACACGTGTCTGTGGTGTTGTGGCATACATCATCATAGTAATACATGCTTATTAATAATAATTTTCGAGGATGTAAGGGAGCGGCCTATCATCTTTTCGCTCCAAGCCAACCTCACCTGCCTGTGGTGCATCCTGCCGAACAACAAACGAGGCGCTGGCAACCGACTGATGGCGGTATAACCATCATAATTGAAGGCGTAGCTAAATACCACAGGCCGAAGACGGGTAGCAGCGTCATCGGAGCGAGACGCTACGTCCTGAGATCGCCAACCCGCCTGCCCAGCGTGGCGATTATGGGCATATTCTCCAGATGTTTGCCCTGAGTGGCGAGCAACTGGAGAGGCCTATGTCCAGCAGTGGACTGCAATAGGCTGGTGATGATGATGATGAATAATTTTCGAAAGGTACTACCTATTGTTTATTTATTACAAACTAGTCAAAGCCGGCGGGTTTGCTCACGTTGTTATTAGTGCGTGTGTGAGTGTAATGTTATGAGCTTTACAGTAAAGCTTGAATCAAATCTGGTCAGTAGATTACGCGTGAAAGAATAACTAACACCCATTCCTCTATCCATCCATCCAAACAAACTTCCGCAATTATGTATCTATACATGTTTAAAAAATAGAGAAAAGATAGAAATATGATAATATAGTAGTAGATGAACGTAGGATAGGATAGGATTAAATCTGTAGGATACACAAACATAACTACGCAGTCATTTTAAAGAGATACTATTTTCAATTAGTTTGGGGCTAGATGGCGCTGTGTGGCCTAGCGTGGCATGTCTTGGGTTATTTATTTATTTCAAAAAAGGAGAAATTTTTATATGTATATGTACGAGTATACCTACTATAACATATTGTTTGGGCACGTTGTTTACGTCACAGTTGTCACAAACACCGCCACCCTTCTGTCCAACCGCACCTTCTATGACGCAGTCAAACTATCCATCGCTTAACTGTACCTGCGCGGTGTCATGTCCCCGCCTGATAAGCAGACAGAGAAGGAAGATTAACGCGTCCCCCGATAACGTGGCCCGGCCAACTGTAATGGTTGTATCACACCGCGGCGAGGCGGCTAGAGAACACTCGCGTGACTTACGAAGCGTGAGTTAAAGGCCGAAACACACCGTTCATGTGGAACGTAGTGTGTGTGGAATAGAGCGTGTATATATAAACATATGTTGCCGAATAACAAACGAGGCGCTGGCAAGAGACTGGTGGCGGTATAACCATCACGATTGAAGGCGTAGCTACATGCCACAGACTGATGACGGGCAGCAGAGTCACCGGAGAGAGAAGCTACGCTAGGTTATAGTTGCTCAACAAGCTATGGAAAGGGCTATGGGTGTTTCTCTGCGGGATCGAATCCGAAATGATCTGACAAGAGACCAAGTCCGCAACATATCGTAGCTCACCGGACTAGTAAGCTGGGCTGGCCACATCAGCCGCAGAACTGATAACCGTTGGGCTGGCTGGCAAGCAACTCCAATTGCTTATGGGCATATGTCCTCTTTTTTTGTTCAAAAGGGTGTAGGTATGGTATAAATGAAATAACCCAAGACATGCCACGCTGGGCCAAGCAGTAAAGCAATAATACAAGACTGCACCGCTCAGTGTTTTCTCGAACCGAGTGTTTCATATCACGTGGCGCCTCGCCTCTCCGCGCCTGTTGTGTGAACCAACCTTCACGTAACTTCACAACTTCCTTCCTCCCCCCACGTGAACTGTTGGAACAAAGGCGTTGGGCCCATTGATGCGAACTAATGTTGTTACAGTTTGTAGAAGCCTGTAACTATGAGATAATGTAACTTGAAAAGGTAATTTTTGAACTATTCAGGATGTTCAATGAATTTCTAAAACACTTTACACAATTTGCCACTGAATTTGTGTAGGTAAATAAAGTACCTGTACTTTTATTAATACAAATATTACTTTTCCGTAGGGTTTTCGGATTTCGAATAGGACCTTATCTCATCCCATAGGTGTCGTATAGACGACTAAGGCAATATCAGGGCCCCTACCGCCAAAAACAAAACGATCGTTCGTTGAACGGATCGCGTACTTTGGTACCATAAATTCCGAACATTTATCCCTCCCGTGTTCGAATATACGAACTAAAATTCGTCAAAGTTGATTTTAATTAATCCTATCCTATCCTACTACTCGTATATATATGTCACCGGAAAAATCGTAAGTTGATCAATTTCCTAGGTAATTGATTAACTTTCGGAATATAACAAACGGTAGTTGAAATGTATTATTTAACGCAATGGATTTCAGTAAGTTGATCAATTTACGGTAGCCTGACAGTCATTTAATTTACGATTTTGACACAAGTAAAATCGTCCTCAAATGGGCCAATCGTTGCTCAATGTACTATTTAACGGTGCACTATTACCCGTAACTTAATACACTGTTCCCTGATTGGTTGCGGGATAACGCCACGTGAGCCATTGAACCAATCACCGTTCACCTCACCTTCGTCGGATGATTTTACGGCAAGACACCGTAAAATGATCAATTTACTAAAATACATACGTTAAATAATACATTTCAACTGTCGTTTTGTTATTTTCCGGAAGTTGATCAACTGCCTAGGAAATTGATCAACTTACGATTCTTGCTATTTTCCGGTGACATATATAAGTTTGTTTGGATAGATGGATGGATGTTTGTTCCACTTTCACGCAAAAACTACTGAACGGATTTTAATGAAACTTTACAGGAATATAGTTTGTACATCAGATTAACACAAAGGCTATAGATTACAAAGATTTACAAATTTTTTAATTTATAATTTCGGCAAAATATGTTACGAAATAATTTATTTACAAAAAAAAATATTTAAGTAAGTTTATCAGTTGTACCCATGTAAGCTTCAGCTTAGTTTGGGGCTAAACGGCGATGTGAGGCCCAGCGTGGCATGTCTTGGGTTAATTATTATTTTATGAATTTCTTTTTAAAAAATGTGGCTACCCTAACAACCACCTACATTTGTAGAATAAATATCTATACAATATGGTAGGTAGCTAATGCAATAATGGTAGGTTGTTGCGCTAAAGGGCTGTTGCCACGTCATTTGCACACAATTCCTCTATGTGACTGGAATGGAAGGATTTAACGTTATCAGCCGAGACACAGTGGTCCTTATTAACAGAATCGGATGTGAGACACGTACCTAGGCGTGTTTTCAATAATGCACTCTGTTTTTGTAGACGGAAAGTGGAAGTTTAATTGTTAAGGGATATTGCGTGCGTTCGTTTGTGCAGTCAAAGCGTGAACTCAAGTCAAGCGATCACCGTCGCGGTCTGTACTGTGATGGGTGGCTACAATCAAAACGTGGACTCTTTAGTGATGGGTAAACCACGGCATAGATAGGAAGGTGTTATGGTTCACCATATTCAGGAAACCATCGTGAGGAAACTTGCAGACCTGTGAAGAATAAACAAATAACTAATATACTTAACCCAAGACATGCCACGCTGGACCACACAGTGCCATCTAGCCCCAAACTAAGCCGAAGCTTGTACTATGGGTACTAGACAACTGAATGAACTTACTTAGATGCTTTTTTGTAAAAAAAAAATACATATTAAACGCAGAAACGTAAGTAAAGTAGAGGAGCTAGTCTTTCGAACAAAAGTTAACAAAAACACGCGATCTGTCCATCCAAAGATGTTCTTGTAGGGCCCATTCGTCGACGGCACCTCTGCGTCTCACCGTACACAAAGACCCAAGAACACACGACACGATCGCAACTCGCAAGTAGGTATGTCGGGCCGGCGGAATGCGTGGTCGTAAAGAATTCCATTCACGACCGTAATGCCTCCATGTGGACAGGGCGCCCTACAATCGGTGAATCGGTTCGTTCGTTCATTCACACTCATTTGATCAGCGGGGCTATCGTACGTAATGCCCAATTCTAATCGGATTCGGAAACTTTCTGTTTATATGAAATGAAAATAAATTTATTAAATTAAATTTATTTATTTTTAATGTCTTTCTCTTCTGACATTACTGGCTCGATGGCTCATTTGGTAGTGACCTCTGCCTTCTGAGCCCAATGGTCGTCGGTTCGATTCCCGCACAGTACAAACATTTGTGTTCATGAACATGTCTGTTTGTATTGGTCTGGGTATTTATATGTATTTATTTACAAAAAAAGTATCTAAGTAACTTTATCAGTTGTCTAGTACCCATAGTACAAGCTTCGGCTTAGTTTGGGACTAGGCGGCGCTGTGTGGCCCAGCGAGGCACGCCTTGGTTCTTTTATAAATTCGTTTTACTAGACTATGTGAGGCAATCAAGAAGGGAAAATGGCAGGACACCTATGTCATGACATACTAATGTAAGCAATGCTGGAAGGGTATAGAAGAAAGGAATAGAAGGCAGGAGAGGAAGAGGGAGGCCAAGACGAACATTTACACAACAGTTGAAGGAGAAAGTTAATGTCATAATGTATAGGGAGTTGAAGGCGCTAGCTGAGTCCAGGGAGCAGTGGGAAATGCTCCTCCAACAAGAGCAAAGCTCTTAATGAAAGAATGTGCGAGAAAGTATCCACTTGCGAACGGAAATGGGCATCGTGAATAGCCTCAACGTTACCTCTATTTACGATGACTTGATAAAAAATTAAGCGAACCGTATGAATTTGTGTGCGTGAATTGTGATTTCCATTAAAGAGAGGGATTGTTTGCTTTTAGATTCTGACCCTATTATCGCTATTAGCTATTTATTTATAGAAATTCTATTAGTGGTTCTCATCACTATAACAAAAATATGTAAATAAATATACACTACAGTTAACCATGGGAAGCAACTGCCAAGAGATTGGTCTTTGGTTCTTTCTGATAACATTTGGGGTAATGTTTCAGATGCCTTAAACTACTGCAAAGCAAATACATTGTAGGTACCATAATACGAGTATGTGGCTTAACAATAAACTAAAACCTTTTTATCTAAGTAAGTACTTAGTAAGTGATTGTTCTACAAGTAATAAGACCACAAATCACATAGACAATCGTTAGAGATGCAATCGTCAGTTACTCATCTGGCGATCTGATGTCATCACTGCAGTCACGCTTGTAAAAAATAACTTAGCTTACCTAGGTAGCCTTGATAATTAGATACAGCCGCAGTTGATGAAGTGGTGTGGTGAAATACAGAAAAACAATGTTCATGTATTTTATATATAGATATTTTACTTAAGGGGACTTGAACTCGACAGTTATTATGTAGTACATTACCTACTACTTACAGCTTTAGGTTTTAGCTGTGTTGAAACAACCACACGGTCACAAGTAGACTCGAATAAGTAAGAAACCTTAGAATAATAACACTTATTCTTAGTAAGAAACTAAGTTTTAATTGAAACATGAAAGATTAAATCTTATTTAACGATACGTATTAATAGAGTTTTACTGTGTCGGATACACGGTAAAAACTCGTAAATTTTCGATCTTAAAGAGTCGAGTTCCGATATTCTGGCACTTTTGCAAACGCTGTGATCACGGGAGAACCCGAAGAGAGGTAGGGCCTAGCGACTTTTTGCTTGAATTGAGCTGCCCGTCCGGGGAAGGACCTCCACCCTATAGAATACCGTAGCCAAATGACCTCCGGGTCGTGTTTCTGCTGGTGAGTAGGGTCTCCGGGGCTCGTGGGGGGTTAGGGTTGGGCCGGCATGGCAGTGGCAACTGACAGGTAACTAACCAGTTACTTGCTTTTTATACTTTTAATTGGGCTACACTTTTGGGCAGATATTTGTCTTTAAGTTTTTTTTTCTAAATGACTACGATGATGGCCAGGCCGGCCTTGTCATGAAAATACCGCACCTTTATAAATAGACTGATTTCGAATGAATGAACGAACAATTTCAGAATATGACAAGAAAATTACAAGGGTTCAATTTGAGGCGACTTGATTCCCCATCATCATAATCTGTTTAGCGAATACTGTAATGTACCGTTCGTTCGGTCTGTTCCGAGTTACTAAGCTGACTGCTCATTCGGTTGTGGTTTGGTTTTTCATTTGTTTCGGTACAGTAAAATATACAAGCCCACCGCAAAACCATTTCCCGTGGTTCCATAGAGCCATTATTAAATTCATGCTCCACATTTCAAAATTACTTTTTCATTCAAAAATATTCCGATGGAGTTGTTACAAAGCTTACTAACACGTTTACTAGCTTTTGTAAAGCGGCCACGATTTTGCATTATTGTATAACTAGCTGTGCCCGCGGCTTCGCCCGCGGCTTCGCCCGCGTGCCCATTTTTGGGAAGTGGGGGGTTAGAAAGGGGCAAAAAGTAGCCTGTTACTCTCCGTCCCTTCAACTATCTACACTTAAAAAATCATGTCAATTCGTCGCTCCGTTTTGCCGTGAAAGGAAGACAAACATACAGACAGACAGACAAACAGACAGACAGACAGACACACTTTCCCATTTATAATATTAGTATGGATGGGAGTTGAAGTAAAAAAAATCGGAACACTTATTTACCTTAATTGAGTAGGTATGTAGGTCCTAAGTATTGCTATAACAGGTTGCCCTCGCGCGATGTCTGGAGCGTGGATAATAATCTGAAGGTTCCGGTTGATTCCCGGTCGGATTAATTATGATGAGGAAATGAAAACCTTATTTTGAAAGTATTGATGTTGATAGCCATCTGCTCTCCCCCAGATCTGACTCCCCAAGATTTGTCTAGGGTCTATTTCGTTTCCAATAGACATTTTTACTTTTTTTTAGATAGGAGATGTAAGGGAGCGACCTATCACCTTTTCGCTCTAAGCCATCCTCACCTGCCCGTGGTGCATCCTGCCGAACAACAAACGAGGCTCTGGCAAACCGATTGGTGGCGGTAAAACCATCACGAAAGAGAGGCCTGTGTCCAGCAGTGGACTGCAATAGGCTGATGATGATGATGAGACATTTTTCCAATGTAAGTACATACATATTGCGAATTTGCCACACTGATATCGGAGCCAACTCAATTTGGGTCAGAAAGCACAAGAAATAGTACTTAATCTTAAAAATAATAGCAACATTGATCTGATCTCTCGGATGATTAATTGTACTCCAGATTCAGCGCTCTATTGGTCAAGAGGAAATGAATAAAGTGGATTGGACAATAAAAAATAATCAATCGCACACTACTTCTGTTTTGCTTAATACGTTTGTTATTCATTCATTCACCAAGTTCCGTTCATTGCCTCGCTTTCTTGACTCGAGAAGAGAATATATCGTCCTCAAGCATGCTTAATAAAGTTATGCACTGTTACATGCAAATTAATATCGTTTTCATTTTTAAAAAAACTTAGTCAATGAACGTGAAAAGCATACTAACGAATTATACAAGAACACCTAATGCTTTCTTAGCGAGCGGTTCTGACCCTTCCAAACATGTTAATAACATTCATAATCGAATGTACTGTGCCATATTTACTTTTCCCGCGGTAGCGTTTATCATTTCTACAAACATTAACGGCGTAAACGAAAGTAGGTGACTCTAATCCGAAACAAAGGCTCTATTTGAACGAATATGCGATTCGTTTCTATGCGTGTTCCTACCCTGGTCGATTTCTATTTTGATATTCATAAAATCGGTTCGTTTGTTTTGTAATACAAGGGACGGCGCACGGCGGCCCTCGTGTCGCCCTATCGTTCGGTCACCGCGCTCGGCCCGGTCCGTTCGTTCGCCAGTCGTGGGTGATAACTGTCACGCAGCGGATGTATGTGTGCTCCCTTATCGTGATTCCGCGAGCGTTTCAAACGCGTTAATTAAACTTAACGCGATTTAAAAACGCTTACTTGTGTGCTTTCTGTGAAACTAAAGTGGATTTAAACAGTGTGAATAGTTCGCGTTCGTATATGGTGTGTGTGTGAAACTAGTTCTTTGCTTACTGTGCTCACAAATTCTGGATTTTTCTTACGAGACGTTTTTGTGGTAAGTGAAGATTGTTGGATTTTTTTAAAAGGTGTAGCTTTTAAGTTTGGTCCGTGTTTGCGCGCTTAGGATTTTTTTTTGTCCAATCATTTGTGTTGGAACGATATTTCCTTATCAGGTGTATAGGTTGAGAATTTTAATTTACTGTTACAACCTACCCGCAACGAATGAAAATTATTTGTTTGCGCGATTGCATGGTACCTATAAGTTCACTCTTGTTGTACCTACTACGCAGTTTGTCTTGAAGGTATTATTGTATTCAAGTATTAATAATTCAGCAGAACGTAATACATATAGGTATATGGAAACATAGGTATTAATCGGAATGCACACCTACGCAAAATAATGCATTATTTTAATTATAATACCTACCTACCTACTAAGTAGAGTACCCACGCATTAAATTAAATTCGTCCTACCCATAGGTACCCATTGCCAAAAAATGAGATCAAATAATATTTATTAGGCACTTATCGTCTAATTTTCAGAACTAATTCAAGTACCTAGGTAAGTAAAACCTATAGATTATAATATACTCATACCTACAGATTATAGGTACACCTACTTTATTTAAATTTTAATAGATATTGAGGCCTTCCTTTTTTATTCGAAAACAACCGAAACATTCGTAGGTAGGTATGTCAATCTAATAAAGTTAAATTAGGTACCTAGTAAAAATTCAATACGTTATTGCATTGTAAGTTCTCACATATTTACGACGTACCTACCTAGGTAGGTATTATGTACCTATTAGATTTAGGACACCTACTGTTTGGATAATCCAACTGCTTATTCCGGGCTTGCTATATGCTTGCCTCTTAGGAAATTTAATAATTTATGGCCCGACCCAGGACTCGAATCCGATATAAGTAGGTATAAATTGAATTTTAAGTGCCACTTGCGTCTACTAACCAACGAGTGCCAACTCAGGACCAAGAGATCCCGGGGCGAGTAAAATGTGAATAAAAAGTTCATCATAAGCCTATCGCAGTCCACTGCTGGACACAGACACCTGTGTTTCCATACACACTTGTGCACTTAAATATCTGCTGTGTATTGTAGGTAGGTAGGTACCTATTAGCCGCTGTGACCGAAATTCGATCAGAGCAGAGTAGGTAGGTACTAGCGAAACACTCGATCCTAAGCTGTTTAATCCATCTCTCGATCTAAAGGGTGCGTTTCCACATAAGCGGGAGTTAAGACGAGGTTAACAAAAAATCTCCGCCAACCTTTACTGCAACAATACCCATTTTTGGTAATTTTTGTTCATTTCTCGCAGCTTCATGCATCTGTGGAAGCGCACCCTAACAAATAAATTCAGCCTTGCTTATAATAAAATACCTACTGCCTTCTTAAGGCAATGCAGCAGGAAAATGCATTCTTCGTATTATCGCACACGTACGCAGTCAGATCGGTTTAATATAATCTCAAGTTATAGTGCGGTGATGTAATTTGCCCCTAATTTGTTAGCAGCCAATAAGCGATATCTAGTGTTATAAGCGGTGCGTTATTACCGTAAACTGCTGGTTAAATTATCAAGATCGCGTTTGCAACTTTGCTCCAGCCACTTTACTTATTATAAAACTAGGTAGGTACCAGTTGCAGCCCACGGCTTTGTCCGCATGAATATATGTGAACTGATGCCTTTATACTCGTATGTGTTAAATCTTATGTGTAAAGTATTATTTATGTCACCGGAAAATAGCAAGAATCGTAAGTTGATCAATTTCCTAGGTAGTTGATTAACTTTCGGAATATAACAAACGGTTGTTGAAATGTATTATTTAACGCAAAGGATTTCAGTTAGTTGATCAATTTACGGTAGCCTGACAGTCATTTAATAATTTACGATATTGACACAAGTAAAATCGTCTTCAAATGGGCCAATCGTTGCTCAATGTACTATTTAACGGTGCACTATTACCCGTAACTTAATACACTGTTCCCTGATTGGTTGCCGGGATAACGCCACGTGAGCCATTGAACCAATCAACGTTCACCTCACCTTCGTCGGATGATTTTACGGCAAGACCCCGTAAAATGATCAATTTACTAAAATACATACGTTAAATAATACATTTCAACTGCCGTTTATTATTTTCCGGAAGTTAATCAACTACCTAGGAAATTGATCAACTTACGATTCTTGCTATTTTCCGGTGACATTTATACCTACTCTACTTTCATAGCACGAACGGCCAAACTATGGAACTCTTTGCCGGGCTCCTTATTCCCCGAAACTTATACTTATATAACTCCTCCGATAGGTATTCAAGGATATGGTGAACAAGGTGTAACTTGGTGAGCGCGCTCCATCGTAGACTGTGATATTGCTCACCATCAGGTGAATTGCAGTCAAGTGCAAACCCATATAATAAAAATAAAAAATATACCTATTACTGCAAACTTTCAGTTAAATCCGTTACTTTAGTTTTCGCTAAAGAGTAACAAACATACATCCATCCAAATTACAGACGAACTGTCGCATTTTTAACATTAGTTGAATATAAAACCAGATGCATGCACTTTGTCGACTTGAGAACCGTACAGGTCAAAACTTTTGATAGGTAGGTACATAAATATTTACTTATCATGAACTGTATTTCGGATCTCTAAAATATTGTCATTTCATTATCATTGTGAATATCTTTCACGTTTTCTAATACTAAAAATTCCTGATATGTCATTTAATCGTTCTAATCTTTTCTGATTGCAAAGTAATTCATACCTACACACCTGGTACTCGAATCGATGATCGAATTACTTAGTTAGATCATTCAACGATTACATAACAGGGGCCCTACTACAGAAAACGAAAACGATCGTTCGTTGAACGGATCGCGTATTTATGCCCCATTAATCCCTCTCATTTGTCCTCTCTGTTGTAAAATAAAATACACGTATTTTTCCTTTTTTCATTCAAATAAACAATAGCAAAGATACAAGGCGTCAAAAGTTAGGAGTGGAAGTCTTTGACGTCACTCGCTCCCGTAAAAATGCCTCACCGAGTGACGTCACGCGTAATTTCAACGGGCTATAACTTTGTAGTTTTTAGTCTAATTTAGAAATAAAATACGTGTCTTTTATTTTTGGATAAGCTAAAAGACGGACTAATTAAAATTTTTAGCCATAATAGCCTATTGTCATTGGGGCAGGCCTATGTCCAGCTGTGGACATTTGTAGGCTGATAATGATGATAACCTATTTTAATCATTAGACTTCTGTTTTCACGTCAGGATGGTGTTACGCGCGTGTGCTCTTGGTCGATAACCTATCATTACCAATTCAAATTTGTAATCTACCACCGATTATTCAAATGTTTTGATAACTTTATCGCGGGTTCGCGACTGATTTGCATTCGTTACGTGGACGCATCGAACGAAAAGCGCCTTCGAATAAATTAACTCTCATTTCTTTTTCTTAAAAAACCTGTGGAATTTGGAAATGTTGACTTTTAAATGTCGTTTCTTTGAGTAAACAGTTTTTTTTATATTTCGATTACTAAGGTAACATTGACACTTACCTATTTCGTTAACATTGACTATTAGAGTGCGTTTCCGATTAATGTTTCATCATAAAAACGAACCCAATTGACAAAAATATTTTTTTAATTTTATTAGGTATATATGAAACCGTGAATATTGCGCCGAACCCAGATAATGGGAACAGGGCAGGCGAATAATGATGATGATATATGAAACCGTGAAAATATACGTAATATAGTAATATTGGGTCGACACTATGCCTCAGATTTTTATTACCTCTCATTATAATAATTAATTATGATGTCAATACTTTTAAATTCTACTAATATTCATAACAATTTTCATACACCTATCTAGGTAATAAAGAGGTTTTATCTCGATCACACTCCTAACGCAGTTAGAATTGTATACATTCGATTAATCTCAGGTAACTGTTATGTTACGTTTTCTGTTGTTCCATAGAGTATCTATTATAACAATCTCTGACCACATTGGCAGCCAGTAATTAAACTCGTTTCAATCAGCTGTTAACCCTTGCACCGCCCGCCAACACGATTAACCTTTCCATCAGGTGTCGACCCGATCGGCAACTGTTAAGAAACCCTACAATGCTTTCACAATCCCTTTCTAAAATAGTCAGGTGATGGATGATGGTGATGATCAAAACGAAGCTATGGATATAATTAATAGTGTGGGTATCATTAATTAATTTGCATAATTTATTAAGTAGGTATAAGCGGCTTACATTACCTTATAATATACTTACACAAAATTATAATTTGAAAAAATAACTTTTCATATTCGTTCTTTGTTAGAATAACGATATCTACAATACAGTTCTTAGAGTAATTTAATTTAACAATTTATAAAAATAAAATATAATGCATTTTAAATTATTCTCGCCTCTCGCACCGGGGAAACATGTAATGTGAATGAATACATTATAAATGATTTCGGAACAAATAAATATATCTTTTAATTAAGTAACATTTTGAAAATTGGGGTACCTTTATGTCTAGATTAGTTATTAAAGTATTATAATTTTTCATCAACATTTACCGAAGTCCAAAAAGCTTTTGTTCTTTATTAACACTTTAAGCGCCATTTTCATAACCAGTATATATGTTATGGACCAAGTGATTAATGCGGGCATTATTTATAATGCTAGGGCATTATGAATAATGTCAAGCTCTATTGGGCAAAATGATAATTACTATCTAATCTCCAATTATTTATCATATTGCCGGTCATTATTGTATTGCTACTTGACAATTGGGCAATTTGATAATAAAGCAAAGGAGAGGGACGCACGCGTAACTAATCACTTATTTGGACATTGCCGCGTTCGCTAATGTTTTTGTTTAGTTTTACAGACGATGTTAGCCGAAGCGACTTATTAACGTGCTGCTACTGTACATAACTGTAGTGGATTTAGAAGGTATATTATTTTGATCTATCACGTTGAACAGCCAGCGTTTTAAAAAAAATACACATTAGAATGTGATGTCGTAAATACACAGGATTTTTTATCCACTCTTTTGAGGTCTACCTCTAGAAATTTAAAATGCAAAAACCAAACAGTGGATTCTTAACATAGGAGTCCTTACTAATAAATACAAAAAAATGAGTTAAATTGTTTAACGTTATATTTTCAATTTTAGTTAAATGACAATTATAATAAAAAACCGGCCAAATGTGAGTCAGCGTCGAGCACGAAGGGTTCCGTACCGAGCCTTTAATATCCAGCAAAAAAGGCCCAGTTATCCTGTACAATAGGACCACAGGACCTTTGTCAATAGCTCTATGACTTAGTTCCCATCATTATGCAATAGTGCTTTATTTATTTGCCATCTTGGGGCAATCAAAAGTAATAATAATAGGCCGATGTCTCACATACACATATTAAATTATCTACATATAAGGAGTGTTCGACCTGTGGCCCCTTAGTACGCAAGCCTTACAGAGCACCAGGAGGGGTAACACCTCAAATTGAAACTGCGATATAGTTATTAAATTTTTTTTTATTACTCTGCCCAAAAAGTGATGAACAATATTTACAATGACCGGTCAATTTGATTATTTGAATAATTATTATCAAATTGCCTTTTCATATTGGCCATTTATCATAATGCCCGGGCATTATATATAATGCTACATTTATTACTTGGTCCATAACATATATATATGTTATGGACCAAGTGATTAATGCGGGCATTATTTATAATGCTCGGGCATTATGAATAATGTCAAGCTCTATTGGGCAAAATGATAATTACTATCTAAACTTCATTATTTATCATATTGCCCGGTCATTATTGCACTGCTACTTGACAATTGGGCAATTTGATAATAAAGCAAGGAGGAGAGACGCGCGCGTAACTAATCACTTATTCGGAGATCGCTGCATCCGCTAAAATATGTTTTTGTTTAGTTTTACATTTCATACGATGTTTGCCGAAGGGACTTATTAACGTGGTGCAACTGTACATAAATGTAGTGTAGTAGCTATATTATTTTAATCTATCACGTTTTAACAAATACAAATTAGAATTTAATGTCGTATTGGCCAACAATCGCGTGTATGGAAGCCCCTTGAATATTTATTTTATTATGTTTTTAATATTGGTTGCAACATCATCATGTTATTATAGCGAACAGATATGCATAATTTGAAAACTTATAGGGTTTCGTTTTCACCCTTTAGGTACTTCCATACTAACGTCCGTTATATCACACCAATGGCCCAGTTATCATGTACACAGGGCCTGTCAATTAAATAATAGTCCTATAATTTAGTTCCCATCATTATGCAATAGTGCTGCATTTGCCGTGTATTAACTAAGTGCGTAATCTTGGAGCAATCAGAAATTAATAATATGTATGGCCTGAGTATCACATACTCATATTAAATTATCTCAAGGAGTGTTGGGCCTGTGCCCCCGCGCGAGCCTTACAGAGGACCAGGAGGGGTAACACTCCAAATGGAGACTGCGATATAGTTATTAAATATGTTTTTATCACTCTGCCCAAAAGGTGATAAACGAAATTCATAATGCCCGGTCAATTTGATTATTTTAATAATTATTATCAAATTGCCTTCTCATATTGGCCATTTATCATAATGCCCGGGCATTATATATGTCGCAGTCATCTGGTTGAATCTCCTATTCAATTGAATCGCTAGCGCGTTCATTGAATGACGACATTCAATTGAATGACTAGACCGAACGTTGACTAAACACGCGTCACTTAACGTCCAACTAGGTAGCGGATTGAATCATAGCCCTTTGAAAAGAGCGGACGTAAAAGCAGTCAAGTGATTGTAATTTAGTTCATTTTTTTCCCGCGCGGCGTTAGTAGTCACTAAAACAAATATGGCGTCGAACATGATCACCTGAGTGTTGATATTTTTTTGATTAGATTTACTTTAAACTGACTTATACGTAATAAAATAGTGTGACAGCATAGATTTACCTATTAATACGCCGTCTCCGGGTACTTTTAAAGAAAAATTAAAAACTAAACATTAAACAGTCGGCTTTTACCCATTCAACGACTATGCTAAAATGACGTTCAGTCAAGACGTTGAACGTTTCATTCAATAACTTGACGAGTTGACCTTTAGGCATTCAATTAAATGTCGTCATTCAATGAACGCGCTAGTCATTCAATTGAATAGCAGATTCAACCAGATGACTGCGACATATATAATGCTCCATTTATCACTTGGTCCATAACATATATATTGCACGATAAGTTCTTGATCTTTTCAGTACCCAATAATGATGGTATCAAATATTTTGCATTATTTTAAACGCCCACATTGTGTGAGTGGGTTTTAAATAATGTGCATTATGAATTTATGAAATGTACATTTTATCTGTATAGTTTTTGCTCAGCACGCTCCAACATCGTAATAAAGTATTAACTGTACGCACTGTACCGCTAGCAATTTTCGTACACAATAGTTCAATAAACATTCTTCGAGACTGATGAATGTGGGAATAAAAGGCATCTCGCGGGGACCCAGATTATGCTGCAAGCTATAACGAACTGTCATGGTTGAGGTTCCGTACCCTGTTTTTAAGATGGGGAAAAAAGGTTTATGCATCCCTCGTATTCGAGGAGTGAAGACGAGGGAGTACAGACGACCTCATGATGGTGACGACCCAGGCAGGAATACCCACTAAAAACCCCGGCCCAGTCTAGTTCCCTGGGAGTCTCAGGGGTGGTAGGGGTCCTAGGTCTCCGGTGTCCTAGAAATCGGTTTTCTCCTCTTAATAAAATAACGACCTAGCTCAAAATCTTAAAAAAAATCGTTTGTAAAAACAGTCCTATAGTAGTAGTGATTTATAGAACCGTTTTTCACATAAACACTAACCTAACCTAACTCAAAATTTTGGAAAAATTAGTTTATTAGTTAGCAGTCCTTTAGTTGTTTATACTCGTAAAACGGTCTTTTCTTATTGACTCATTTTTCAAAATTTTATTTAGTTGGTTATTTTATTAAAAGTGCGACTTATAAATATCAAAAGACCCGTAACGTAGGAGTAGGATCGAATACGTGGATAGAATAAAAATATAGCCTTGAGGTGATCAAAGGCTATATTTCGGATGAACTACTCGTATAAATACTTTCTCGTCTACTTCAATCTTCTGATTGCGGTCATTGGGAAACTTTGTTACCGGTTATTAAGAATAACTTGAACGTTTCTTCATACTTCCTTTACTTGGTTCAAGTTTAGGCACCTATATGAATATCAATCGAGCAGTAACTTAACTTACTCTAATCTTTCGTTGTTTCTAAGTGGTTAGGTTCATATGGGTCAATAACTAAGTAATTTCTTACTGTTACATGACCAATCTAGTTCTCAGGCTCACAGGCTGTGAGTGTAACTAAGTTATTACATAAACTTAGACCTACATTATTCATATAGTTCTCTAGTTACTTACACATGGCGTAGATTGGTAATGAATATCTAATACCTATCTGTTCTTATACGACTGTGTGTAAATTAAAATTGACGAAGTTTTTTGATAATCTGATATATAGAGGATGGTCCATGAAAGTCGTTGATCACTTTAGTACCATGTCAAAGTAAAGTTAAGTTCATTAATCTTAGAAATCATTTGGAGACACAAATCTGTTATTTTGACACGGTACTAAGTAGCAAAGTGTTCAGCGACTGACCGTACATTTTGAACTAAGGTGGTTTCAATTGATGTATAAAGTTTAACAGACTGATAAAAGGCAAGACGACTTATTACTAAAGTCACGATGTATTCACTAAGAGGTCATACTAAATGACTTCTAGTTATTTTGTCAATCTGTTAAACTTTATCTGGTGATTGGAACAATCTTTGCACGTTTTTTGAATAGAGCTAAATACAGTGGCTTAGGTACCTTCCATGATGGAAAACGAAGCAGGCCACTGTGGTAACGAGTAAGTAACCTCCTTACCCAGTTAATTGCTAGTTACCACCGCTATGATGGTCCACAAGATTCTTCACGCCCCGCCCACGTTTGAAGGATCACATATCACAGGAGGGAGGAAATACAGTATTGAGTTGCACTTTTGAAAGGTTCGGTAAAAATGGGAATTGTCGCCTGGTTGTTTCAAGTTAGTAGAATTGTTCGAAATTCAAACATGTGTCATTTTTCGGCGGTCAAAGGATTAAATAATATCAGTGGTTAGTACTTGTAGTTCTACATATTACGGAAGTAACGTGGAATTATGAAACGGTTCTTCAGAGTACTTAACATGGTGTAGGCGATAAAAACACTCGAAAGATTGCATTCATCGCAATTGAAACATAATTGTTAGGATAACGCATAAATCTAATCACAGTTCTAGATTCAAGCGTCTATAATGCAAGATGACAATAAAGTTGTTACCGCAAGTTCGCACGACGTAATTCGAAATTTAAAAAGCTTTTTTTGTAAAAAATATCTTTACCTCAACACACACGTGCGCATTATATTTTTTTTTATTTTATCGTCGACGGAAATATTACACAAATAAAAAAAAACAGACCGCATTTCGCCAGCGGGTGTCCATTAGGGCAGTCCCACACAGGTAACCGGAGCGCACCACCGTTCATTAACTGGGCATTAGTCGGACACGGGTCGTGTTACCTTACCGGTTGAGCCCGAAATGATCGCGTTACTTACACAAAATAGATACAGACAGGCCTACTCACTGCTTATAAGCAAAACTGCGTATCTCCCCCTTGTTATTTAGCGGGAGAGATAGGCAGGTGTGTCGAATGGGTGTTTGAAGGCATTATATCAACTGAAATGCGTTTACAATGAACAATGTATGGACGGATGTCAAATCATAACAGATTTATATTGTATTATTAAGTGTAGTTTATCTGTCTTATTTTCATAAAAGCGCTTGAGGTTTCGTCGGAAATATTCATAAGTAAACATAATGAAAATTTAAAAGCAAAGTAATTTTTTGCTTGCACATTGTAGCTATCTTGCTTTTTATAGTTTAGATACAGTTATTTAAGTACATGCTCGAGTGTTGACGGAAAAGAATAAAAATCACTTCAAACTGCTGTAGAGTTTACCCATATATGGCGATAAAGTACCGTACACTCGGCGAAACACCCGTGAAATAACTTTGTTCGCATTTCGAGATCAGTCAGAGCTTTGTACAAACTCGCTGGCCTTACAGGAGGGTGACAACTGACAGCTGACTGTCGGCGACTTGGGTTTCATCAGGCGACTAGAGGTCACTATGCTATGAGTAGCCTTTCTTTTCATAGTGACCGGAAAGAATGGAAATGGAAATATATTGTCAGTCCTTCAAAAATGGTTACTAAAATATCATCATCATCATCAGCCTATTGCAGTCCACTGCTGGACATAAGCCTCTCCATTTGCAAACTACTGGAGGATACACCCATAAACGCCACGTTGGGCAGGCGGGTTGGCGATCACAAGGCGTAGCTTCTCGCTCCGGTGATGCTGCTGCCCGTCATCGGCCTGTGGTATCTAGCTACGCCATCAATCGTGATGGTTATACCGCCACCAGTTGGTTGCCAGAGACTCGTTTGTTATTCGGCAGGATGCACCACGGGCAGGTGAGGGTGGCTCTAAAATATGACATTCATTATGATGTATGTAGATACATTTCCAGACATACTGAATTTAGGTAGGTACTATTTGGAAACCCACACATTTACCTACATCCTATTGCGGTAATTCGAGAGCGCCGGCGTTTCGAAAATCGTCACCAAAGTATCAAAAACCTATATGTAATCGTGACACATCTATGAAACTGATACTAAGGTACCTATCAAATAACGAGCTCGCGAGTAGAAAGTATACTGACCCACAATGAGTAGTGAGAGAAACGTGGTACTCGGCACTAGTACCAGAACCAAGACACATATGGCAGATACGAGTAAAGTGTAACGAGCACCGATCGAGTATCGATTAAATGCGGCCACTCGAATCTCGACTATTATATCGATACCATTTTGACTTCAAGGTCTCGACAATTACATCACGAGTAAGCACATGCTTGTATAACTGCGATATAATTTATTTCATTCCAACTCGTTCAGTTTCGTTAGTAGGTACATAATTCGTATTACGAGTAAAATGCCTCAATTAAACATTAATTGGTAAAACGTTTTTTTACAAACCTTTATAAATCAGATGTTTACCTTGAAACATCTGTCACTTATTATTATTAATACGTTTATAAATTTCAAAAGGAAAATGTCTATTTTTCTTAAAGATATATTTCAAATGATCGTCGATCGACGACAACATTTGATGGAAGATTCAGTTTGTTGTCTCCGATCGATATTGATCAATTTACGAAAAAAATTTGAAGGCAGAGTTTAGCATTATGATAACAATTTATTGGTTGGATTATAGTTGCAGCAGCAGTTGGCAAATTATTTATTTTATTATTGGTACCGTTCTATCATTTAAAATAAAGTCTGTCTCGGAACATGTCAAGGTCTACAAAATACTTGCAGTTATTTCTGCGATCGTAAATATACAGGTACATTAGATATCTTTAGGTGACGCCTTCAGGTATCATTATCTGTGCAATCATACGAACTTGATCCCTCTTAGTCGCCATTTTGTCCTAAGACCAAACATTTTAGACCC
This sequence comes from Conogethes punctiferalis, assembly GCA_031163375.1. Classification (NCBI taxonomy): domain Eukaryota; kingdom Metazoa; phylum Arthropoda; class Insecta; order Lepidoptera; family Crambidae; genus Conogethes; species Conogethes punctiferalis. The sequence continues at coordinate 1,850,828 of CM062085.1, read as the reverse complement.
TGTCAATAGGCGCCCTTATACTCTACTGCTGTTTCCGATTATACTTTTATGTTTTTTTTCATTTGATCCATTTGTTTCATGACAATGACTACAGCCCCTAGCACGCATCTTAAAGTACAAGATTTTTTAGAAGGAAAAAGATCACCAGTATTTTTTAATTTACTTAAAATTACTTAGAGACACCATGAATTTGTTCTAAAGTGTCCTGAGGGCGATTCCTTGACATCGTGCGCACTCACTATGTTAAAGTCAACACGTCAAAATTATCCGCCAATTTTACTTAATGTCACATTCATTCATTCTTGAAGCATAATATTGTTTCACTTGAATTACAATTAGGTACTCCTTTTTATTCGTAATACTAAAATGTGACCTATCATTAGTTTAAATCGAATAAACTTAAACTAAAATGATAGGACACTTTTGTCACTAGAGTTTGTAGATTACGCCCGGTGTACCTAAGTATTTTTAAATCGATGGCTTAATACCTGTAATAAGAATAAACATGCCTAATTATATCGTTACGAAGCTATTACATTCACATAAACTGGAGACAAGTGCCTCTAAAGGCGATATGGACAAACAGCATTAGATATTTTTTTATGAACCCAATCCGCTTTTTACAAACGCCGACAAAAACGAACAAGTTGGTACAACCTTGTGGGAACCGGTATTATAGATAATACGAAATACGGCGGTAGGTGGGTGAACAGGAAAAAACTTTATAAGATGAAGGGCGAAACGGAATAGGGCATTGTCCATCTGGGTAACGTGATGTGAAAATAATTAGCTGATTTTATCTTAGACTGAAACAAATGGGTCGGAACGGACGCATGTTGGAAAGATATTTGTTTGCGTGAACAGTAGGTAAGTAGGTACTAACTTTGGCAATAAAAAAATACTTTTTTTTTTAATAGAAATACTGGTTAGTTGCCTCCCGCGAAAGACAAGGTTAGAAACAAGTAACCAAATCAAACACTTGTCAGTTTCCACCGCTCATACTGGTTTGTAAGATTATTCTGGCTATACACCGCTTGATATTTCGCCGATTGTAAGGTGGTCGTCAGCCATGCGGGTAAACCCCAGCCGAGAAGCTGAATTCTCAATAAATCTCTTATGTTAATACATATGGGATGGTGATTTGTATTACTTTCTGGCACCGTACGTATTACTGTTTTGGCAGTAACAAACGTTTCCTCAAAACACTTTCCGTGGTGAAATGTAAAAGTTTTACGGTGTAATTGGATGTTACTAGAAGGGTAAATACAAGCGAATGCAATGTTAATAAACAAAACAAATCTAGATTTCGTTTTCCGCCACCGAGCGCAGCGGTGAAAATCATAATTATTTCGAAATTGTATTGTGTCTGGAAAGGGTTAAGTGAGCCGTAGACCGTAGTGTTGAGCGTTAAAATAATGATTTAATCACACGTCTAGACATTCGGCTGAAGGGATGTTAATTTTAAGGGTTATCCATACTAGTAAATAGTTAGTTGTTCAACTAAGCGGCTAGGCTGTTTTGCAAACGATGTTCCCTGGAACACAACGTTTAGATTCATCAGTAAGTTAAATTCAAGATAAGCGAATGATTGCGAAGCTACAGCATTTATCAGTTGCAAAGAAGTATGACGATAGATAAAAACCGTATTTAATACTGAACGGAATCCGCTGCAACTCAAATAAGTACCTACTACTACTAGTATAAGTGTGTTATCCATAGAGCCCTACAAACGGTCAAGTAATCTCACAAACGATGTCTTTGATAAGATCTGCCCCGCCTGAGTTCACTAGCACAGTTTTTTTTTAACGAACACGATAAAACATGTGAATGATGCTACCTTAATAATGGCGGTAACCATGACCCAAGGTATGAGTCGCCTTGCCTTTTGAAAGGGAATCTTTCGCAACTCGCCAAATTTATTGTGCCGCTTTTAAATAAACTTACCTTTTTTATACGACTTTGACCTTTTTGCGAGCTTTTATTTTAATTTAAAACTTTCGTCGGTAATATTTTGCACGGCCCAATTCATTAAGACAACAAGTTCATTGTGCAATCACAAGCCAACAAGAATTCATAGTGCGGGCTTGTGTTAGTGATTATGATTAGTAATTCTAATAAACTAATGAAGGAACATTTTAATGAAATGTTACATTGTTAATGGACGAACGAATAAATTTAACTAATTAAGTTCAATTTGATATCTACCGAAATTCAGTAAAAAGGAATAGAATTACTTTTTATAATAAAAGTTAATAACCAAAACATTTTACAACACTGTTTACTTAACTTTTCAAATACAAAAAAGACAATAAGCCCAATACTACTTAATAAACAGCTACTTTTATAACTTAATTGTTTTTTTCTTTATTTTCGGTCCACTGCCAGTGGCGATAACTTTTAGTTTAGAACGACTGCAATGTTTCTAGATGATTTTGAATAGGTACGAGGTACCTTGTGTCGCATTCAAAATCCATATACGTACTCGGCAAAACACCCATTGTATGACTTATTGCATTTCGGGATCAGTAGATGTATAGTTCTGTCCCTCCTTTTGCTTTCCATCTGACGAAAGACTGATAATAATAGGCTTGTTTCCTTAAAAAAATTTATTAGTCCGTCTTCTAGATTATTCAAAAATAAAAGATACGTATTTTATCATTTATAAATTAGACCAAAGATTACAAAGATATACCCCGTTAAAGTTTCGCGTGACGTCACGCCGTGCAGCATTTTGTCGCACGGCGTGACATCAAACACCCCCACTCCTAAATTTTGTTGCTTTGTATCTTTGTTATTTTTCGTGTAAATGAAAAAAGGAAAAATACGCCAATATATTTTTATAATCGAAAATACGGACTAAATATAATGTAAGTATTTTGACCCAGGATACATCCCTATTGTTGCTATAAAATTTCGTGCTACTACTTTTACTAAAGGGAAACTATAGTGGCCGGAAGCCACAGTGATTGAGCTTCCTTTTTCGCTTACCATCTTAAGAAAAGGGAGTTACTATACCGTCCCTACAGTAGGCGGACCAGCATTGAACAGTAAAAACACAATATTTACAATGACAATGCTTTTTTGTCCAAGATCTATTTCTTACTGTAGTTAATCTCATAGGGAATCTAACTCGCCATCAGATAAGCTGTTGGTAATTGAGTTTTTATGTTAACTATTGTTCTACAGCGATATAGACGACGATAACTAGCTGGATCCGGCTGTAAAACTCCAATGATCTTTTAAGGTCTCAGTGATGCGGCATAAGGTTCATTTTGAATAGACGCTGAATCTAGAGCATAGTATTAATATAATTTGTTACAGCTTTGTTGGTCCCATGATCAGTAAGCAAAGTCTCAATACCCCATGTATTTGTATCACTGCAAACAGTGTTGTGGTGAGTAGGAAAAAGTGGGGGGTAGCCAGTGATTTAATCTACCGAGACTAAATCATAAAATGAAAAATATCTTTATTCAATTAGGCTTATGACAAGCACTTATGAATAGACAAATTATGCAGGTAAAAATAATGAATCTAGTACCCGTGTTGGGAAGGTCGTTTTCTATCGAGAAGAACCGGCAAGAAAATCGATAGTTACTCTTTTTCATCGCCAAAATTCTTACAATTTTTGTATTACAACGTTTATATTATTACAACGGCATAGCGAATCTTCGGTCGAATTGAGCTGGCCGTCCGGGGAAGGACCTCCACCCTATAGAATACCGCAGCCAAATGACCTCCGGGTCATGTTCCTGTCGGTGAGTAGGATTTCCGGAGCTCGTGGGGGTTGGGGTTGGGCCGGCATGGCGGTGGAGACTGACAGGTAACTGACCAGTTACTTGCCCGTTGTCACAGCGTCTTGGGCTTTTCTTTCGCTTTCCATCAGGCGTAGTGAAGCCATTATGTCGAGCTACTATAAAAAAAAAGAAAAAAAACGCAATTACGCAAAATATGATGGTTTAAAGAGAACTCTTTCCTCACGGTTAGCAGTGTCATGGCTGTGCCCATGTTGCTGATATCCATGGGCGGCGGTTGCTGTTTAACATCAGACAGGCCGCGGGCTCGTCTGCCCCTAATAGCAATAAAAAAAGATGTTTGTGCGCATACGCAGGTGCACTGTCTATTCCCTTAATCTCATAATCCGATGGGAAGACAGAACGAGGCACATTTGATACGACATGTGCAGAAGCAACGACTAAACGTGTTTGCCAATGCCTAAGGTTGTACCACCATTAAATTTCTGACTCTGAAAGGTCTCTCAGATCTTTGTCCTTAGGCGTCACCTTACGATCTATTGGACCAAAGGGAAATGTCAGTATTTAAATCCTCTATAATACGCCAAAGCAATTAAGTATTAACGCCTTCGTCAGCCTATCACTGTCCACTGCTGGACATAGGCCTCTCCAATAGGCTATTATGGCTAAAAATTGTAATTAGTCCGTCTTTTAGCTTATTCAATAATAAAAGACACGTATTTTTCCTTTTTTCATTCAAATAAACAATAGAAAAGATACAAGGCATCAAAACTTAGGAGTGGGAGTCTTTGTCGTCACTCGCTCCCGTAAAAATGCCTCACCGAGTGACGTCACGGGTAATTTCAACGGCCTATAACTTTGTAACTTTTAGTCTAATTTACAAATAAAAAATACGTGTCTTTTATTTTTTAATAAGCTAAAAGACGGACTAATTACAATTTTTAGCCATAATAGCCTATTATTAGACCACCACTCTTTCATTCATTCTTCCACATTCACCGATTTTGGGCTTCTCGCATCCGGCACTTGCCAGCCATCCTGCTCAAATCGTCCTCAGGCCAGGATTAGGACACGTCCCTAAAATACTACCTACTAAAGAGACAAGGCGGTAAATAAATACTTACACATAACATATGTATGTATATGTACCTACTACTAGACTACTACACACACATATATTAATTAAGGTTATCTATCGCCCCTGATCTGTTTCTTAATTCCTGTCAAAGTCGATCGTAAGAAGTCCTTGCGAAAGCCAATTATCGCTAATTGCTGACCGTAATCGGATCTACTAAAACAATTATGGTGGTGTTTTTTTTTTCCAGCTGGGTCATATCGATTAAGTAGCGTTTGCTTTGAACTACCTAATTGGTATTCTAGCCATAAATAAATCCGCGAACGGATATCTTTTGAAATTCTTTCTTAAAAATTCTTAAAAAAGGCTAACTGTATATTTTTTTGTGAATTATTTCTCAGCAGGCTATACTTATGTCGCAGTACTGATAGGAAAAATATTTAACGTGCACAATTGTGTATTATTATTGAATATATTTGAAGAATGGAGTCAATATGTGTAAAAAAAAGTATAGATAAGTAAGTTTATCAGTTGTCTAGTCCCCATAGTACAAGCTTTGGCTTCGTTTGGGACGAGATGGCGCTGTGTGGCATGTCGTTTATTTATTTAATGTTTATATGTATAATATTAAAATCATAGGAACAAGATTCATACACAAAAGTATGTATGGCTTTTGCCCTTGAATAGGTACAAAAACTTTTTAAAGTAGTTATTACATAAGTATATTTAGGATTTAAAGTATATTCTCTCCTACCCACGTTTCATTGTGTCGTCCATCTGTGTGGTCTTCCTCTGGAAACACCCAAACGTGGGCATCACATAGTAATTAAGTGAGTGTTCGCTTCCTATTACCGGGTGCTAAGCTACTGGTCCGCCCACGGTACACTTCGTGTGGGAAACTTCGGACCTTAAAAGAAGCTATTACGTTATTGTCACACCTTAAAGCTCTGTAAAATCTATTTAACTACTTAACTTTACTTAACATTTTATTACCCGTCCGACATAATAAAAGAGGGGAGGGATGATTGAAATCTGATATTTAAACTAATAATATCTTAAGATCTTAAGATAGATATTATTAACGATCCAAATCGATCGAAAATTACCTAGAAGACCACACAATTATGTTATGATTAATTTATTATTACATATTCATGACTCAAATGTTTGAAGATCCTTAGTATTTAGATTACACAGAGCGCAGGATTTAAATTTTTTTTCTATTTATTTATCTGTTCACTGAATTACAAGTACCTACAAGAAATGCCAATGTTCTAATAATGTGAAACTTACGAGTATATTCCTATATTAATATACCGCTTCAAGATTAAAGAAAGTATCATTGAACGTCCTAAGACCGCTTAGGAACGCTAGCGCTCCATTTCACGTAGGTGTAACGATAGAAACAAGATATGTTCATCATTGTTTTGTTGACGTATGAAACTGCTTGTGGAATGTATTCTGCATTAATCACATATTTATTCATGACTATGCTAAGTACAATGATAACAAGTTGTTAAGAGCGCGCATACAGAATTCGACGTATTTGCGACGAAACTGGTATTTTCGGGCGAGCTATTATCATAGAAAACGATTTTTTTTAAATAAGAAACATAGTTTTTTATATAGATAAAGTCTTCAAGCAGTGCGTAGGCTAGATAAAATACAACATTTACTAGTATATTTTTGTTTATCAAAGATCTCCCGTAAGCCGATTCGCAAAAATGCGAGTCAGAGTCAATTTCGAAAGTCTTAATATCAATTGCATTACATACATATGTTTTAAATATATGTTTATACAATAGCTTATATGGTCTATTAGTGCACTAGACAAAAAAACTTTCAAAAATGTGTTATTAAATTGCCCAAAATAATTTTTTTAAATAAGCTCAATTCACACTTTTCAACAGTGTTTTTCTAGTAGAAAACACTGTTTCTTTTAGTTGAAATTTTGTGTTAATGTAAAAGAAGTCTTTCTTAAGTGCACTTAATTATTATTTTATTAATATTCAATGCCTGTTATTTTATACGATTTTTTTAAAAGTGACTATAAAGCCACGCGCGCGACGCTTGCCGATTCAGTCCAAATCGGGTCATCCCAGAGGGAGGACGTGCCGCTCGCTGCTCCGCTCACGCACACATACGCACAAACACTTTTATGAGCGTATACCGCTCTGCGCGCGTGCAACTCCACGAGTTTGATACTTTGTAATATTATTTTTGTATGGAAAATTTATTAAGTTAAAATAATATACTAAATTAATGAAATGATTTAATGTTTAGTCATGAGTATCAAATACAAACATCAGGATTATTATAATAATAATTATTATTATCTACAACCACATTTGCTAAATATTTCAAAAAAATAATATGATATTTGTTTATTAGTTCACTAATGAAGTTACAAAGTAAGGCTATTCCAATGATTATTATTATCTTCGTTAACATCAATGGTCAGAAACAACTTCCATGAAGAAACTGATAAGGAGATTCATTTGAGTTGGGAGCATTTAAGGAATCTACGTCACATGTTCACGACTATTTGGAATTGAATGCGGTTTTCACTAATGTATTGCTAGAAGTCTAACTTAAAATTTAGGTACCATTTTATGGAAGTCCGTTATTTTTGAAACCCGATATCCACGCGAGCGACGCCGCCGGCACAGCTAGTTATTAGTAAAATTATATGTGTAAAGATGGATGATAAAATGTTTGATAGTATGCACGAAATTGGTCTATTTAGATTTAGATAAATCGATCTTCGAATCCAATTTTGAAATTGTCGCTTAATTGTTTAGTGTGGAATAATCTTAACTGTAATTAAGTATTAATAACAGTTAAGATTAAAATTAAATCGATCAAAGTGGTCAACAATGGGAGAGGCCAATGTCCAGCAGTGGCCTGTGAGAGGCTGAAAACGATATGAGATTACTACTTTCATTCAGATAGTATTAGAAAGAAGTAAAAATTATATTTTATAGTTTCAAAATGTAAAACCAAAATGCAATATGATAGTGGTGAAATGTATGGCCATTCCTGTTACTAGGGGTGATTTTAGCGAAAAGGCTGGTAAGATACGGATATGTTACGGTAATGCCAAACGTTGCCAATGAGGGCTACCGTTTTTGTAATCACCAGAGGGCGCGACTGTATAGTGAGGTCTTCGGGCATAGCTGTTAAGGTTTGTTTTATGCATGTGATGACTGTTTGTTCGTTATAAGAAGGAGGCCATAAGTTTCCAAAAGGCAAAACTGTTTGTTAACGGTTAATAAACAAACCAGTGAACTAGCTTTTCTTTCAGACCGCTAATTTTTATACCTCATATTCTCGGCTCCGCTTTTAAAGCGCAGATAATCACTGAGCCGTGTCTCATATTTTCGAAAATTAATGCCAGCTATGCCAAAATTGCACAAAATTATTTAATTTTCCGAAATAAACTCGTTTAACCCACAGAACCTATGTTTTTTTCGGATACCTCACGCTACACTAGCACCTCTGGTGGCGAATTCACACGCGATATAGGCGCCCTCATTAGTATTAGTACAGTTTGCCATAATAGGTACATATTGTTATTTCTTTTATTTGCTTCGTCGCCGTCATTGGAATTATGTTAAATTCGAAATATTAATAGGTAATTAATTAAGCCAGTTTAATTTCCAAAATGTCGATTTTGGGGGAAAAGGTAGGAACCAAAATTGTTCGGAAATTGACTCTCTAGAACTTTGTTTCTTCTCATTCATGCCGTAAAAAGTACAACATAGGAGATAATGATACAGTTTTGAATATGTCGCGGTTTGCGAGTTTTATTTCCAAAATATCGATTTTAGGCGAAAACGAAGGAACCAAAATTGTTTAAAAATTGATTTCCTACAAGTTTAGTCTTCTTAATTTAGACCGTAAAGTAGAAAATAAACGAGATAATGACAACATTTTTTACTTGCTGTTGTATTTAATTTTAATTTTCAAAATACCGATCCTAGACAATTTTTGAATATACACAAGTGAGTCCTCTCACCATACCTACCTATTCAGATAGCTCGCCTTTGTAACCTGTCCATTGCATCATTTATAAAATTGCGTAAAAACAGTATTCTACGCAAGATTTGTGCCTTATACAAAAAACAGCGCTGGTCAGTCGTGATATTCTTTCAGAATCAGGTTCAGGACACCTATTTTAGAGAATGCTGCAGTAGTCAATGACTCCTTCAATGTAACCCTTAGGATTCGGGTTACGACGAATATTCATCCCGAGTAGAGGATTCGGTCCCGGTCGATTTTTCGGATCCCGGGATTTCGGAATTTTCTACAGTTAGTCCCGGGATCCCGGGATAGTCCCGGGATTGTATTGGTCGTAGAAAATGGTAACAAAAAGACAGCAAAACAAAAATCTTCAAAAAACTAAACAGAATTAAATTATACACCATACAAATTCTTTGAATTCATCGTTAACTTCTTTAACCAAATGAGAAAAACATTTATGCCGCGGTCACATATTGGATTCAACTTTACGTCTAATAATAGACGTGGTTTATTTATTAGTAGCTGTGCATGCGACGTATCACGCGTGGATATCGGTTTTAAAAAAAAATGCTTAAATCTTAAGTTAGAACTCTAGCAATACATGGTGAAAACCGCATTCGATTCCATGCAGCAGTTTTCGCGAGATGCGCGTTCAAACATACAGATTAAAATTTCCCCCGCTTTCCCAACATTTCCCTTCACTACTCTGCTTCTATTGATAAAAAGTATACTAAACTGATCGTGATAAAAAGTATACTATAACCTGCCCATGAGTATGAAGAATAAATGTACAATGTTTCGTTAAAATCCGTCAAGTAGTTTTTGTTTCTATAACGAACATACAGACAGACAAAAATTTTACAGATTTAATTTTTGGCGGTTTTTTCAATGGGCCGTTACGCGTACGAAATAGGTACATAATTATGCTTATTACTTGCATCAGACATGTACTCAACGAAAGAAAAGCCGATGGTGTATTATAACTCGATAACTCTAAGACCTCTAGTGCATTTTGTTTTTTTTTTTATAAATTCTTTGATTAACAAAATAAATATCAATACTTATCACGACGTGATGAGGAATTTTCACTCACTTTTAAACATAATCCGGGGCCGGTCGTTAGCGCAATCAAATGAAATCAGCCGTGTAAATGTGATGGCCGTCAAAACGTTAGATGAAAGTGGATGAGAGTAAGTGCTTTTCGTTTTACGCACATTTTTATTAACTTTTATTAAAAATATATCAATCCCGAAAATCCCGGGACTCTTTAAATTTAATCCCGAAAATTTCGGGACTGAAATATGACCGGGATCCCGGGATCCCGGTTTTCGGGATCCCGGGATCGAATCCTCTAATCCCGAGAATAAGTGATGGATTGGTCAAGCTGGATAGGAACCAGATTTTAGTTGTTGTAGGCTATCTGGGGTTTCTGCTACGAAACACAAGCACAACTTTCAGTACAAGCATCAGTAGGTATACATGATCTCTGTGATCAGTGCATAGGAGACTTAGGACCTTAATTCAAATTGACAAATTGTTTACAAACTAATCTTTTTTGAATGATGGCAACCAGCCTCTTTGTGAGATCCATTTCTGCCGAGTGAAAATGAACAAAGTAATTTTTACAAGTTAAAATATAAAACGGGTTAGAGTTATATCGTGGCAACCACGGAGACTGCTCTTTCCTTAAATAATAATACAAACACCTAAACACAAACAAACACAAATGTTCAGCACACGAATGTTTGTCCTGGATGTGAATCAAACTCACGACCTTTGACTCATGATCAGAAGGCAAGGAAAACACAGTAGGGATTATTGATTTTTATAAAGCAACATTAATAATATCAATCACTCACACAATACCTTTGGATAGGTAAGTACCTGGTACATATAAAGATAGAAAGACAAAAATATTGTTATATTTTTCTTAAACCTTAATTAATAAACACTTAAGAGTAATGTACTCTAAAGTGTTTAAATCAATTTAATAAGTACGCACCTATACTACACTAATAAAATATTTAGCAATAAAAGAATGTTCAAATAATTTAGATGAATAATAAATTGTTAAGTATCAAAATATGTTCGTCCGCCGGAGTTAGCGTCCGACACGCCGCTCACCCACACAGACACAAATGATGTCTATGTGTGTTTCGGAATCGGCTCCCGCGTGCGTTTCGAGTTGCTTAAAATTGTATGCGCGCTCTTAAACCTTGAGCTATTTAGGTATGTTATTAAGTATGACTCAAATTAGTATGAAGAATACAACATCTTCAGATGTTATCAATTACTTATTTGCAGCATTTCGATTTGATGATACATTCTCTTCAGAGTTAAACTATTTGTAAACGATACAGTAAATTGACATCATGAGTAATTTTATAAGTGCATTGTTTTCTAATACTGATGCAATATAAAATGTTCATATTTAACTAACTAAACAAATACTAGGAATTTCTTTTCAACTAAAAACTTTAAATAATTATTGGATCCGTTTGGTTAAATGCTTAAATAAGCTTTTCATTGTTAAAAAAAATCTAGTAAAAAAACGGCTTTTAAGTCCGACATTTGAACAGGACGTTAGTTTTTACCCCTGTTACCATTCGCCCTATAAACAAAAGTACAAACAATTCCGACCATACCTTCCCACTTTGTAATTTCAATTTCCATCGGAGCGGTTCCTTTAAACGAATTCGGTTTAGAAGCTTTACCTACTACGAGATGGGCGCTCCTCATCTCTTTAAGCGCGGTTTACACAACCCGACTTAAATGAATACTGGTCCTTAACTGTGTTGCTTAACTTTCCTAGGACTTACACTCCCCCGCAATCCGGTGATGATGAATATGTCGCCTTGGCTATCATGGTAGTCATTAGGGAAAAAAGCCGATCTCCTCAAAACAGCGTCCGTAGAAACTGGGAGGGTTGAGGCAAAGGATTAAGTCGAGGGTCAAGCCCTACTGGGGGGTGCCCTTAGCTATGTTCCTTTGTTTTTCCTAGATATGTGAGCCCTCTGCTCCCACTTTCACAAGAAAAAAAAAACATATTTCTTGGATAAATAATCCATCTACATAGGTTAAAACATCATGCTGCAGTTTTAATGCGCTGATATAATAAAAAATAGCAGCCCGAAATAAGGAAGTTGGCGGTAATATACGAACGCCCATACATCAGAAAGTTAGTCTGGTCTTCGGTCATGTCGATCTGTGATCCCATCAGATTGATGGCTTCAACACAAATTATCATCATTATCATCATCATCATCATCAGCCTATTGCAGTCCTCTACTGGACACAGGCCTCTCCAGTTGTTCACCACCTAGGACAAACTTAACATATTAAAAATGCTAAATACCTATTAAAATTATTATTATGTACCAATTAGAGGTTCACTTAAAAAATTTAATTATGTTAATATTTTGTTGTCTGGTTGTACTACCCAATATAGCAAGCTGTGGTCTCCTGTAATTGTAGGAACACGAGAAACTGTGCCCAATTGAATGATTGTTTTATGTATTCTATTAAGATAATATGTGTGTGTCTTATGTTGGAGATCCTAAATAAATAAATAAAAATAAAAAAAAACTTCTGGAGAATAAACCCATAAACGTCACGCTGGGCAGGCGGGTTGGCGATTGCAGGGCGTAGCTTCTCGCTCCGGTGACGGCTGCCCGTCATTGGCCTGTGGTAAATAAGCTACGCCTTCTATCGTGATGGTTGTACCGCCACCAGTCGATTTGCCAGAGCCTCGTTTGTTGTTCGGCAGGATGCACCACGTGCAGGTGAGGATGGCTTGAAGAGAAAAGGTTTTTATCCCTCAAAAAAAAAATAAACAAAATTATTATTGTGATCCCTCACTTCTAAACAGAATAGCTTTCTAAGCTATTTCCTTTCTAACCTAATATTAAACTGTTTGCCAGACAAATTCCGTCTGATGTGAATCCCTTTGTAAATAGATCGCTCGGATCACTACCAACTTTCTCGTAAATTGAAAACGTTTGTTCTAAAGCTGCAATTTCATTAGTCGATGCAGAAAATGTTGCCGACAGAAAATTCTTTCGAGAAACATTTTGTTAATTTTTTTTATGTTGATGAAAATGATGCTTGAATGCTACTTACCTACATGACAGATAATGAATTAATGGAGAGTCAGAGCCCCGTCTAAAGATGATGAATTGCTAGGGAGTATCCACTAAAACCCTGCCTTTTTTCTTAGAGGGGAATGCATTAGGCAACTTCACGCCGCCTCCGGGGGGAGACTATGTGGTGTGTGGGACTCATACCTCCAAGACTGGGAGGGCATACCCACTAAACCCAGTGTCGCCAGTGGGCAGCATTTTGCAGGGACTCGGGTAGCGCCGAAGCATACAATACGGCCGCGTCCCTTCATCATGCGGCTTAGGGGTGGCATGGGTCTTAGGAAACCCGTGCTGCTATGGCACTGCCACTGACATTATTTTATAGTTTTACTTAACGCACGCATTCATTATAAATAATTAACTAAAATGATCAGACACATCTCACTCAAATTTTAATGATGGGTAGGTATTTCTAAATCGAAGTCCACCGGGGGTTATTGTTGAAAAAATAAATCGTTTATATGAAAAGTACTGACCTGAAGTTTCTTAATCAATAATTTAACTTCTTAATAACATAATGTAATCGCCAGGACACATCTAAATTAATTGTGCCCAACCTTGACAAATATCTTAAAATTCACCTGACAACCGTCGCGAATGCCTCACAAATTTTAACCTTGCTTCGCATGAAATACGGTTGACAACGCATTTGGTATTTGGGCTCGTTCATCGACCTATGATTGACTCGTCACGAGCTATCTATGTACGAATTCTTGGGCCAATGGACCGTACACTCTTTGTCTCTAACTGTACAAACGGTTACACAAGTGCTGTGAAGTAAGACGATGCGAGCTTTTTGTTGGTTTCTGCGTATAAATAAACATGCTCATTTTAAAATGCACTGAAGATAGTTATTTCAATTAAGTAACTATAGCCAGAAATAAGGAAACTGCACGTTAGAAAGATAGAATTTGCGCCATCGTACTTTGAAGTAATGGTCACTAAGATCATTATTTTTCAATTAAATGAAAAAACAAAGATTTATAATGTCATAACCAGTGTGATATGGTATTGGACCATTATCAGACATTTTATTGTTCTATACTACTCTTAAGACGGCTTTATCTACATGAAAATTGATAATAATATCCTACACGAATCAGGAAAAACAGACGCTTTTAGAAACTATCTGAAGAAATATTACCGGTGTAAATTATGCAGTAGTATTGCGAGTTTAAGCTAACAGCTAACACTAAGTAATGTGCATATTAATTAATCAAGATAATTAATTACAAATGTGTTAATCTAGTTGGTTACATGTTAAATAGTCCTGAAACATCTTCCGCGTGTTATAACTGATAGTAACTAATCGTTCTGTGTTCACGCACAGCGTTATTTAAATTAATGATTGCTTCAAATTTCCCGCGCGAGTGTACTTTGCACGGGAGGTCTATTATTGACTCAATACTATGCTTTACAAATAATCATTTTCGTCTATTTTAATTTTCTTGTGGGAACTTTGTACCCATATTGTATTTATTTTTTGTTTTTAGAATATTTCTTTAGAAGTAGTTTAACATTGTACGTATATTGAAGTACAAATACTTCAATAAATATACGTACAATAATAAAACTTGAATGTCATCATAGAATAAGGTTTTTTAAATAAAACATATTAACACTATTACATCATCAGATCTAAATTGTGTTTTACTTTCTTATATAAAATACTTGAAATCATTTTATGGAAACTGCAGTACAGTTGATAAGGCACATACCTACACCGAGTACCTACATTATTTATAGGATTTTTTGCAATTTTAACAGAATTTATTGCAGGTATAATTGAATTTCACGTTACTGCTTGCTCTTTTAGATGTTTGGTTGTTTTAACGATATTTAGGTAAGTACGAATAATTGTTTTTTCATGTAGTCACTTCTTTTTGTATAATATCTTATTAATATCTATGCTGTGTTCTATACTATCTAGGATGGACTATGGATAAGGTATGTAATCGACCCACAAAGGTGAAGTCAGAATGAAAGAATCTCAGGCAAGGACAAGAAGGGTGAACACAAAGCCATACCTCCCAAAAATACTAAAGACTCATGTAGACCACGTTAATTAACGTGCCATCGAATGATCGTTATTGTACGCAAATCAATGACTGTAATTCGGTAGGTACCTTCGGCAGGTACTTCGAATGTAGGACGTAGGTAACTAAATGTTATAACAGTCGTAGCTAATAAAATTCAGGCCAATCTCACCGCTTTGTTTTTCTAAGAAAAAGTCAATGAACACTCCTCCTTTTTGTAAGACTCCCTTTCTGGTGATTACTAAACTGATTAGTTCTGCTGACAAAGTTCCGCTTGTTATAGAATGTTATTTTCTCAAACGATCGAGAATTTTCTCACGCCACTTGAATTTTCAACCGATTCAACACTTTCGACAACGAATTTTTTGCCTTTATCTAAAGTGGGTACTAACTAAGTAGATGAAAATGTAGACAAGATGTTAAACAAGTTAGTTTATGGGACATGAATTTTACATATGCGTCCTATAGACCTAAGTATAAAAATAAATTTGATGCAGAACTAAGAAAGCACTGAGTTTTCCTTTTAAAAAGTTGTAGGTGGTACGTCTAAGTGATTCGGTTTTATTATATGAGCTGAACTGTATATCATTTTTAACTTAAATAACTAAATTTAACCCCTGCTTACTTTTTCATTTGTACCGTTTTTTTTAAGTACCGTATTTGCAGACGCAGTAGAAAATATTATTATTGCACTCATAATCTCGCGCTTATGGCATTCGAAGATAGCTTATCCTTCCCCTTTTTAGGTGATAATGACTGGACTTTGCCACGGGGCTGGCTAATATTGTATGTAGTTCTTAAAAAAAAACATGTGCATTTTTGTGGTCTAAAGACAATTGAACTTAAATTTCTGATCAAAATATTCTTAAAGATTTAAACGACACACATAAGGGTTTTCCAGTCGTCTCTAATTTTGTAATAACTTCCAAAATGAAATCGCTTTCTTAACAAATACGCCATAATTGCAGCGACTTCAACACGCGCTAGTTGAAATACGTTTCAATTCATTCGTACCCTAAAGGCATTTCGGAATAAACATTATCTAACAGAAAGGCTTGTAGGTACAGTGCGTGTGAACCGAGAGGCCTTGCACGTCACCCGCTGATAGCCGAAACAAAGCGAAACAATAAAATATAGCACAGGTGTTATTATTTGGAACAGTGCACTCGTATCTATTGAGAGTTTGAGAAGTTGCGAGGCCGCAGTGGGACTTTATAATTATGGTGATTATTTTTTATTAGGTGTATTTTTGAATAAGAGATTGCGCAGTAACTAAAGTCATGCCATGACAGCTAAAGCAATGGTGTAAAGTAATCATTTGTTTATTAATAACATTATTAGTAACTGTAGTTAGTTAGTTTAATCGGGCCGATTTCCGCAACTCGACGTCTGAGCGCCTATATTGTGTTGGGAAAAACTAGTGGGAACTACTAGGTGTAGCCCGCAGGTTTGCCTGCAAACGTCCACTGCTGGACTTAGCCCCCTCCCTATAACAATTGTCATTAACAAGCGGGTTAGTGTTGAGGACGCCTGGTCCTCTTGCAAAGGCACCTAGTACGTTGTGGGACACAGCTGGCAAGTCATCAAATGCGCCATGGTCTGTAATAGGCTATGTGTTATTTGGGCTATGTGCTAGATGCGAGTAGCCTCTCCAAATGTTAGCCAACAGTGGACTGCTATAGGCTGATGGTGATATTTTGATTAAGAACAATCAAGGTACATTAACAATGCAGTTTTAATAACGCCTTGTGATTGTTTCATGGCCACCATCCAATATGGACTGTTTAATCTGGTTCGTTGTTATTTAGAATCATAAATAACTTCAAATATAGTCATGCAAGATTGAAATCGTATTGTACTGTACTTAAGTGCCACATTTTAGCATAGTATAAAAGCATTGCGTAATGAGACGTACGCAAAGTCACCTAACGATTAGGCGCGCTAATTATTCGGGTAGTATCAAGAATTACAAAAAGCTAGTTAATAAAAAAAACCTGCCAAGTGCGAGTGGGACTCGCGCACGTAGGGTTCCGTACCACTGAATGAATGAAAAAAATTAGGTAATTTGATTTATGACGATTAAAAAAAACTACTGTCTAGATTTCATTTAAACCAATTTTCGTTAGTAGTTTTCATAGTAAAACACATTATATATTTTTGTTTTATTATGCCCATATTTTAGAAGTTACGGAGGGGGGGGGGGGGGGGGGACACTCATTTTACCACTTTGGCGCGCAAACTATTCAGTCAACATCATTTTAAAATACCTATCCATAGATACCCCACACGGATAGGTGTGATGAAAAAAAAATTTTTGAGTTTCAGTTCTATGTATGGGGAACCCCAAAAATTTTGGATTTTTTAAAATTTTATTTTAAAATCATAATGCGGTTAACAGAATACATCTACGCACCAAGTTTCGGAATAAACTGGCTGTGACATACGGACGGACAGACAGACAGACATGACGAATCTATAAGGGTCCCATTTTGGCTACGGAACCCTAAAAACACCGAAAAATGTGGATTGTGAACTGTAGCTGTGGATTGTGAACCGCCGTACGAACCATGTTTGTTACGTGCCACAAATTCATCGGGCCTATCGGTGGAACAATCTATGAGTGGAAATGAACAATGTACACGATTGTATAATTCCACCCACGAAAGCACCAAATACAGAAGACAAATTGCTAAAATTTCGAAAGTACTTGCTGCTAAGTGTACACGCATTAGGAGAATGTAAATGATCTCTCGCGTAGGACTTGGTATTTACGTTAATTAGAAAAGTTCTTAAATATCTCTCTTTAGTCGTATCCCTCACTATTGAGGATCGTGGCTCCTTTTGACTTTGTCAATTAGCTGCCTCCATCGGTTCCGTTCCGACGCTTGATGGATTGCGGCACTGACAGGTATCTCCAGCTCCTTCGACACCTGGTCTGCCCATCTCATGGGACTCCGTCCTCTAGGTCTCTTTCCTAAATTCTTATATATAATTTGACTGAATTTAATTAAGGGAGAAGTTATTGTGATTTTTATCTGATGGTAGACTATCACACGCAAATCGCTTATTAACCCTCTTTTGAAATCACTTTCAAAAGAGTGTTAATTCATAATGCGGATCTCACGTTACAAACTTTTAGCTTTAGCTCGTCCGCTTTTCATAATTTAATTGAAAGACTAGCCCATTCCTTGGGGGAGTGATTATATTTTATGAATATCGGCTGAATAGTGAATAGGTAATAAAAAGCCGTGGTAGCCTAGTGGTAAGATCGTCGCTTCACACACGTGAGGTCGTCGGTTCAAATCCGCGCGGGGCACGCACCTGGATTTGCAAAAATCTATGTGCGGAATTATACCACTAGCTTAGCGGTGAAGGAAAACATCGTGAGGAAACCTGCACATCCAGTTTAATTCTGAATGTGTAACCATGATCCAAATTTGTCTGGTTCCCCTTTCTGAGGGTTACGAAGGTCAGCTGGCAGTCGCTTCAATGTAATAACTCGCTAAATCTAGGATCATGGTCAAAGCGGACCCTGAGCCTATAGGCACAAACCGGGACAACGCTAAGAGGATGATGAGTGAATAGGTAATACCTTTTAGCAAGAGCTAACACGTTATAAGGTACATTACAGAATTTCAATTCTAAATCCCCATTCTCAGCTCACAAATTATGATAACAAACTAAGGTTATATTATATTCAGATTCAGAAAGTCATTTAGTATTTATTACAGAATATACGAATGTATGCACGTTCTAATAATTTCTTTATTCTTTGCTTTCTTGAAAAATCCGTCCTATGACAAATTTATTATTACCAGAGCCTGTTACGACTCACTTGACTTGAACACCACGCATTAAAAATGCAAAAATACAGACTTAGATAAAATCGAATATACATATGTACATACTTACAGTTACGGCTTTTACAGAGAGAATGTTAGCGACGTTTTGATAATTGATGGTATAAATGTGGCCTCATTGGGCTTTATTACGTGTGGTAATGGACAATTATTACGAGCCGGTGACATAAATGACGTAAATGCTGGGAAAATGACAAGAATTTAACGCTACATCCATAAAATGTGCTCTATTCGTAGGCTCCCTTTTACTTAAATCTTGGTATTTAACACAAATAAGCCTCACGTAATATGCAAACAGTTACGACTTTAGTTTAAAACTTAGATTAACTTGTCGTTTTCGCATAAACGTGAATTGCTTTAAATTATGACATCTTAAAATATCAACAAGTTTGCCACAATTTGCTGTTCCTCGTAAGTCCCACCCAGTCACACCTTTTTCCTGATGTAATGCCATCGACGTACCTTGGTCCATCGTCTGTATTTCCTTCTTGTATACCTCAGCTTTCTCCGAAGTTTAGCCTTCTTTTATACCATCTTATATATGTGTGCATTAATCATATACAATACATTATATATTCCAGGATCTTGAAAACTTATCATTTCAAGAAAATCAGGATAATGCATTTCGCGGATCAAACGTGGTAGCGATAAATTAAGAGATATTTTTATCTCCACAAGCGATCAATCAGCCTAGGTCTAGGTCTATACTATTTTAAAACTTATTACTTCTAGCCTTAAGTTCAAAGTCATCCATAACGGAAAACGCCAGCAAATCCCACTTCTATAATACTCAGGTTGTCTCACGACGTTGTCTCTTACCGCTGCCGAGTTACAATTATACATGACTTTTTTGATAACACTTGTGAACTTGATCCTTCGACCTCCGGTTAGAGGTTTTTACGTAATAACAGACTGCTTAATTACACGAATTCTTACAACTCCTTTAGACATTCTCCAAAGTGTCCAGTGAAATACCGTTGAAAGCAATTAAACTTGCGGGTTGCACTTTTATGCGTCCGTTATAAAGCCGCTATACTGTGCAGTTTAAATTAAACATAACTGACACCTGCAAGCTGTCGCAATAACAATTACACTCATGATCATCATCATCAGCCTATTGTCCACTGCTGGACATAGGCTTCTCCAATTGTTCGCAACTTAGGGCATACATCTGGAAGATATACCCATAATCGCCACGCTGGGCAGGTGGGTTGTCGATCGCAGGGCGTAGATTCTCGCTCCGGTCGCTGCTGCCCCTCATCGGTTGTGGTATTAAGCTACGCCTTTAATTGTGATGGTCATACCGCCACCAGATCCTCGTTATTCGGCAGGATGCACCACGGGCATGTGAGGTTGGCTTGGAGCGAAAAGATGATAGGCGGCCTTTCATCCCGATAATAACATTCTGTTGATTCGGTCGGCCAATCTCTAAGGAGATGATGATGATGCTAACATACTCAGTATACTCAGTATGTTCGCATCATTTACTCAGTAGTTAGTAGCAACTCTGGAGACAGCTCCAGAGTTGCTACTGAGTAATTTGATAGAAAAGCCCAGTGACAATTTTAGGCCTGGGACCTTTCGGTCACCTGCGAATACTAGGGTAAACGTGGCAGTAAATGACACAGATCAAGATAGCTAATTCGTGACTGTAGCCGACCGGATGCCAGTACTGTTGCCACTATGCAAGTGCACTTCGGTGTTTACATTGGCCGGTGGGAAACAAGAGGTGGTATTTCATAACACTTGGTGCCTTATGAATATTCGCTTGTGTATGACGTTACTGTCAGGTATAAGAATATTTTCGGTAAGTCCTATTAAGACTTAACATACTTACTGATCTCGAGAATCTAACTATTTGAAACGTTCCTTTTTTTATTAACCGACTTAAAAAAAGGAGGAAGGTTTCTCAATTCGAGCGTACGTTTTTTTTTGTTTTTCGAAATAGGTTTGGTTACAATTTGCCTGATGTTAAGCGGATTTTGTAGTTTACGTTGGAGCTAGGGTTGCCAACTATACTGTTAAAAACAGTATTATACTGTTTTTCACTACAAAATACTTTTTACTGTTGAACAAAAAAAAAGTATAAAATATACTGTTTTCAGCATCAAAGATGTTACACTATACGTGTGAGACTTAGACGCACACTCTGAGAGTGAGCACTGAGAATAAGTGCGTTCTGGACCAGAACGCACTTGTTCTCAGTGAGGTACCGACCTCACTGAGAACAAGTGCGTTCGCACCGGCACGCGTACGCACCGGCGTACACTTGCACCACCTTGAGGCTATACCTCTCGGTGAGCTTGATAATAACACTTTGTCGGAGAGGGACTTATTGACCAGAAACCCGACGCCACCTTGGGATTTTTTGTTTCCCTCGCGGAAGTGCATAAGGTGGCCTGACTCTAGGGTTACGGTAGCCTCCCCCTCTCTTCGGACTTCGCATAGCCCTAGTATGTGCCACCTAATTTTCCCAAGTTCCACCTCTAACTGCGCCAGATGTGAGTCAAGCCTTAGTGTGCGTCCGTTGTACGATGCCAGGGTAAGTTTGGTGTGGTGGCCTGCCGTAGCCCGGTGATTCTTGGCACCCCCCGCCCCGCCCGTACCGTGGTCGCCACCGTGACCAGGGATAGCGGGGCCGCCGGGAACTGGGGGCCGTGGCTTATGTGAGACCATTTGGAGGAGTTGCCCATAATCGCCACGCTGGGCAGGCGGGTTGGCGATCGCACGGCCTACGCCCTGACGCTGCTGCCCGTCATCGGTCTGTAGTACTTAGCTACGCCTTCAATTGTGGTGGTTATGTCGCAGTCATCTGGTTGAATCTGCTATTCAATTGAATGACTAGCGCGTTCATTGAATGACGACATTTAATTGAATGCCTAAAGGACAACTCGTCAAGTTATTGAATGAAACGTTCAACGTCTTGACTGAACGTCATTTTAGCATAGTCGTTGAATGGGTAAAAGCCGACTGTGTAATGTTTAGTTTATAATTTTTCTTTAAAAGTATCCGGAGGCGGCGTATTAATAGGTAAATCCATACTGTCACACTATTTTATTACGCGGCGTATTAATAGGTAAATCCATACTGTCACACTATTTTATTACGTATAAGTCAGTTTAAAGTAAATCTAATCAAAAAATATCAACACTCAGGTGATCATGTTCGACGCCATATTTGTTTTAGTGTTACTAACGCCGCGCGAGAAAAAAATGAACTAAATTACAATCACTTGACTGCTTTTACGTCCGCTCTTTTCAAAGGGCTATGTTTCAATCCGCTACCTAGTTGGACGTTAAGTGACGCGTGTTTAGTCAACGTTCGGTCTAGTCATTCAATTGAATGTCGTCATTCAATGAACGCGCTAGCGAGCGAAAAGTTGATAGGTCGCTCCCTTACATCCCCCGTAAATAAAATTAATATTATTAAATAAATAAAATACTGTTCATTTTTCTAAAATACTGTTTAATTTGTTTTCCTAGGCCTCAATATACTTTATTTCTTGTAAAAAAAGTTGGCAACCCTAGTTGGAGCGCGCACACCCAGCAAAATCCGGTTACTCTCGTTTTGAACGTCAGACGTATGCTAGGCTACATAATTTGGCCGTTTGCACTATGAAAGTAGCGACGAAATAGGGATGTTTCCAGGGTCTAAATAATTACATTTAGATTATAAAAATAATTACAATTTTAGATTATAAAAATATATTGGTCACGTATTTTTCTTTTTTTCATTTAAAGAAAAAATAACAAAGATACTAGGCATCAAAATGTAGGAGTGGGGATCTTTGACGTCACCCAGTGGCGAAAAAGCTCCGAATTTTAACGGGCTCTTTGTCATATTTAGTTTAATTTACAAATAGAAAAATACGTGTCTTTTATTTTTGAGCAATCTAAAAGACGGACTAATTACATTTTTACGGCAACAAGCCTATTGTAATCTTTGAAACTGGACACCAAATAGATGGATCTCTAAGTTCAATAGACCTTTTAATGACACGCTGTGTGTGAGACCAAACACTAAATGAGATTTTCTATGTCATTATTGTACCATTCTTATGAGACTTAGTAAGTATTTAATTTCTATAAACAGATCAAGTAATTGTACAATCCTACTCCTACTAATGTTATAAATGCGAAAGTTTGTTTGGATAGATGGATGGATGTTTGTTCCACTTTCACGCATAAACTAGTGAACGGATTTTAATGAAACTTTACAGGAATATAGTTTTTAAATCAGATTAACACATAGGCTATGTTTTATACGAATATTCACGCGGGCAGAGCCGCGAGCAGCAGCTAGTGTGTAATATACACCATAATAAATGCAGTACAATTTTCTTGAAAAAGTATTTCAATACTACTATGTTTTATCAGTAAAGATTACTTGTAGAGTTTTAATAGGTGATACTCAATTACGGGACTTTACAATATTTCGAACAAACTACCAACGCTTTTTGTTAATTAATTTTCAAATGAAACAATTTAAGTGTCATCAAAATACAATATACGTAAAGTAAGTAAAGTAAAACAATCAGTCAATTATGCCCTATTGTGGACTTAAAATAGGCAATAATTGACTTAATTTAAAGTTGTACAAAGTAAGTTTTACTTGGAGTACTTAGAACTAGATTCAGGGCAGGGTTGTTACATAGACGTTACAGCTAACGAAATTGGTGTCCTCAAATACACTCAGCGTCAAAAAAATCGCACCTTTTGAAAAAAATACTTCAAACAACTTTTAAGCTCATTAAGACCCAATTATTTGGTTGGTTTTTGGTATCGTTGGAAAGGTAATGAAAAGGGGTATACAAAAACAATAAAATTTATTTATTTTTATTACTGGAATACATGTGAAAAAATACTTTTCCAAAACCATAAAAATTTTCAACTAAAATTGATTAAAAAAAACAAGTAAATAATTTTTAAAAAATTACAAAACAGGGTTAAAAGTGACCTAAAATGTAGTGTTACCCCCCTTTGCTCTGATAGCAGCTTCCATGCACTTCCTCATGGATCTAACCAATTTTAACACCCATTCTTCCATCACGGCACCTTCGAGTTCCTGGAGTGTGGTGGAAACGGAATCACGAGATCGAACCCTACTCTTTGAATGGCCTAAGAGGTGCTCTATGGGGTTTAGCTCTGAATTTTGGGCTGGCCACTGCGTGACAGAGATCCCAACCTCTTGAAGGTATTCACGCACAATCACTGCAGTGTGAACGCGGGCGTTATCGTGCCTTAGCTGAAACTCTTCGCCTCCAAAACCGGCGTATGGGACCACATGTTCTTCCAGGATCGTTGTAATGTACCGGAACGCAGTCAGCGACCCTCACCCGCGAGTAATTTGAGTCCGAGAGACGCAAAGAAGCTCGGTTTTGCCGTCAGCCGACATGTTGCCCCAGAACATACAGGACACGACGCCGTATTCAACAGTCCTGGATACCCAAACTTGGGTAAAACGTCCTCCATGTTTTCGATATACTCTCTTGCGTCTATCGTAGCAACAGAGGCACACATTCATCTCGTCTGAGAAGACTACAGCCCTTCATTGGTCAAGAGTCCAATCAACATGGTCGCGAGCAAATTTCAAGCGACTTGTCGATGGGCTGCCGTTAATTTTGGACCCCTAGCAGCTCTGTGCGCCATTTCCTTCTCCTCCCTCAGTCTTCGTCTGTGTCTACACACACTTACGGTTCTTCTGCGTGCTGTTTGAAACTGCCTGTTGTAACTCAAAGGCATTTGAGAACCGATTTCGTAAACACATTGAAACAAGAAAGCGGTTGGCTCTCTCCGAAATGCAGTGAAATCTACCAAACCCTTGGCTATGGATGTAGCCACCGGTCTCCAGGAACCGATGGTATACTTTTCGAAACCAAAAACGGTTCAAGTTCAGTTGCCAACCGACTTCACCCTACCGCATACCTGATTGAAGCAGTACAATCATTTGACCAGCTTCTTCAAGTGTGGTATCCATATTCAAGCTTTGTTTCTTGTGACAATTCTTTCATTTTGTCCTTCTTAACTTGTTTGTTAGCAAAAACCCCCAATTGAATCGGTATCGACCTTGTTGTACACATTAAAGTTAGCGCAATTGGCGGACCTCAAAAATAACAAAATGACCATATTTTTTAAAAATCGCAACTGTGGCGTCAATTTTTATTTTTATGAAATGAAGTGATGATTTTCTTAAAGCTTATTTATTAAGCTTTCAAATGATACCAATATTGGTAGGGATACATATGCGTATCAAAGGTTAATACCATTTTGAAAATTATTTTCGCGAAGGTGCGATTTTTTTGACGCCGAGTGTAGTTTATCAATGAGTTTACAAGCTAACATACAGATAAATAAATATTAACCCAAGACATGCCACGCTGGGCCACACATCGCCATCTGGCCCCAGACTAAGCCGAAGCTTGTATTATGGGTACCTACTAGACAACTGATAAACTTACCTAAGTCTTTGACTGCCGAGAAACTAGACACAATAGAAAAACTATTGTTTGTCGGTCACCGGTGACCGTCATGGCGCTCAACGTGTTAAATACTCTTTTTTTGTAAATAAAGACATAGTATACATAGGGTATATTTTTGTAAATAAATACATATTAAACGTGTTATAGACGAGCCTAGTTTTTTGATATTAATCATCAGGTTTTTGTTGTTGAAACCTGATTCATAATTTTGCGCTCAATGGCACATTCTCGGGAGCATTTAAGGCAGAGTTTGTGATCCAATTTGATTTAGAATGAGCATGATTCTCAAATACCAAATAGATTCTTGAATTCTCTCAAACCAGGTACGTGTTTTACTATCTAGGCAATTAATGTAAAAGTGAACTACTCTATTAAACAAGAACAATGGGAGTCTCTTTAAATTTGAGACCACTTTTGTCCACAATGTGATCCTGTTTTGTAACTTTAAACTTCCGTCTCCACGTTTGTACCTTATGCACGATGTAGATAACAAGAAACAGGTTAATTACCTTAGCTAAGATAAGGCTACAATGTGGCCTACAACGATACAGTGTGATGAAACTTTAGTATTCTAGAGGTAGAGCAAGACTTTGAACGCGGTAAATGTTGGACTCTGTTATTGTTTGTGGAATGAAAGTATGTTTATTCTTTTAACAAGCTCTTAAAAATCGTTAAATTATACAGGTATAACAAATAAAGTGGTTTTTTATCGAGAAGAACCAGCAAGAGACTCGATAGTTAGTGTTTTTCATCGGCCATGTTTTTAAACTGTTTGTATTATCACGTAAAAATGAATTTAAATTTATAAAATGCAAAACTAGAAATTTAATTAATACAATTCCAAATTGATTTTTTTTTAAAAAAAAAAAAAGGAAGTGTTCAGTATGTGTGCAGATTATCTGTATCTGCATACCTAGTGAACACTTCCTTTTTTTCCTACAGATATAGGATACGACTGCAGAGTGCTAAAAAATTGTCGTTCAACTCTCCTCTCCTCTCTCAACCTCTACTTTGTAATAGCCCTCTTTCATTAGTAATGATTTCAGATATGATTTAAATTTATGAACAACATGATCTGGTAACTTATTAAACAATTTAATACCTAAGCCGATAAATGATTTACCGATCTTAAAAATTGTTTGTTGGTGACATTATCGGGCGTTGTCTGGCGCAATATGTAATTTTGTCCTATTATATTATCGTGTTCATTGGTATTTATTTAACTAATCTTAATATTATTTTTCTACTAAGTACGCAAAAGATAAAAAAAGCTTTCCTTACGATCTTTTAATAGATCATAATGTTCAAACGTCATTGAATTAAAATCTAATTCAATATCAATTTCGTTATCAAGAACGTAATCATATTTGGTGTTGAAATTTGTTTTTATTAATAACTTGAGTTTGATTAGTAATTAATTTCCACATTTTCCTTTACCTACGCGTTTGGTAAGGGGATGGGTGGGAAGGTTGATTTATTGGATTATTTCGGCTCGTAACATTTATGGCTATATATTTTGTGTGTGGATATTATTATTCACATTCTATTCATAGTATAAGGAAAGCGTTGTGTAGGACGCCCCGCAACCCGCTGGGCGGATGACCTTAGAAGAACTGCTGGCAGTTGCTGGATGGGGGAAGCCCGGGATAGAGAAGTGCGGCGTGAATTAAAGGAGGCCTACGTTCAGCAGGGGATGGACCAAGGCTGTTGATTGATTGACAAAGAAAAATCTTTGGTCATCAGAAGGCGAAGATCAGATGGTTAGTTAGTGCTTGCATCATTTCAACAGCTTTTATGCGCTACTGGAAGATCATGAATACCGTATATCTTTATAAATCTTCCTATGTTATATATATAATCTTGATCTTATCTTTTTAACAACAGCTTAGAAGCTTTATATTTGTAGCTTGGTAACGAATTTGTTGGGTGTACTTACGTGTGTTATGTAAGCGTATGCAGAGACAAGCGACTGCACTGCACAGCAGAGACATGATAAATATAATATTGTAAACACTATTTTGAAAAGAGTAACTACACGAGTTTCTTTCGGTGCCGGTGTCTTCTCGGTAGAATGCTACTTTCCGAACCGGCAGTAGCTGCGACGATTTGGAAGTGTTTTTTAAAAACCTATACAAATAAAGATTATTTTGACTTGACTTTGACTAAGACAGACACAGGTCTGCGGCGCACGTGCCTGCGCCGAAGCTTACAAAACGTGTCAAACGTTCCGTATTTAACAAAATGTGCTCTGCCCTAAGTCTCAGCATACGCTTAGTCTTCTATTCGTCGCAATGTGAAAATAGTAGACAGGTAGTCCCGCCAATTTCAGCTCAATCGGTTGAAGGCAAGTGCCTTAACATTGAGTTGCAGGATTTTACCCGAACATACAAACATACTTACATTGCGAGTTAAATACATAAAAGCTTTTAAAAATGGCAGCCAGTAGACCTAATATGCGTGATCAACTTTAAAATGCCATAGACACTCGAATTAGCTATTAATAACACTTTAAACCTGCATTTCGAATCTTCGCTCGAATTGAGCCGCCCGTCCGGGGAAGGACCTCCATCCACCCTATAGAATACCGCAGTCAAATGACCTCTGGGTCGTGTTTCTGCCGGTGAGTAGGGTTTCCGGAGCTCGTGGGGAGTTAGGGTTGGGCCGGCATGGCGGTGGCAACTGACAGGTAACTGACCAGTTACTTGCCCGTTGTCACAGCGACTTGGGCTTCTCTTTCGCTTTCGATCAGGCGTAGGGAAGCCATTATGTCAAGCCACTATAAAAAAATATATATATATATTTCTGAGAATAAAGTTAGTGATAGGTAGGCGGACAACGAAATGATTATTATTAAATAACATATTTTAACCTTTTTAGACTCAGAACCCAAAAACAAAATCTACATACGGATGTACACGTCTTTTTTAATCCTTTTTTTGGGTAGTCGTATTCAACAGACTGGCGTAACAACTCACTGACTCAATGTTGAAACTATTTCCGTTATCACACGGATATCACATTATCGAGTGTTGTAAATTGAAAAGTACTGTTCACTACGCTTAATCACATTCAGTAATTATGGGAAACGGAACTCGGGCAAGTAGGTATTCTCAGTAGCGCCGTAGATACCGTTTTATCAATGCGGATTCTTACTTATCTTTGATAGAGTATTAAATATAGATAACTTTAAGTATGTATATTGCATTTAAAATATGGGCATCATACATTCATTGAGTACTACTCCTAAATCAATTGAAATGGAGCTCACCCTTTCTTTCTGGATTTCCTCTGTCCAGGTATTCTGAGAGATCGCTTATCGATATAATAAGGCATCGATATATGGCAGCCCAATTTGTACACAAATGTATACTGTGTATAATTCAAAGCCAATTGCTATGGTGTGTTATAAAGATCAATCTATCCAACTATGTACAAACTATCTACGAGTAGATATATCGTGGTAAATCCCTGATGGCCTATTTAGATGTTACCCGTCAGATAAACCACAACTTTTCTTAGATTTATATTATTGTCATCGTTCTTATCGTCAAGTGAATTCCCTTAATCGTAATTTTAACTGTACATATAAATCAGATTTTAATGCGTTCGAGTAGTAAATTGCATGCGTTTCGATCTTCAAAGAGTTTTATCCTTTAACCAACATGGTCAGAACCAAAGATAAGGAGGATAAGGGAATCTGATGTTAAGTATTGAAAAATATTTATTTTTTTCGCACATCTGTGTGCGACTATATAAAAAATAATATGGATAAGGGCGCGACCATCATCTTTTTGCTCCATGCACCTTCAAGCAGCAGCGTCTCCGGAGCGAGAAGCCACGCCGTGCGATAGCCAATCTACCTGCCCAGCGAGGCGATTATGAGCAAAGCCTTTCAGATGTTTTCCCAAAGTGGCGCACAACTGGAGAAGCCTATGTCCAATAGTGGACTGTGATAGGCTGACGATGACTATAAAAAACCGAAAGTATAAAAAAGTAGTCTACAGACAACGCAATGATTTCCCATCGCATTATTGTTCAGAAAGGCACGTCAAAAGCAGTTGGCCGGTTCTTAAGAAATCATTTTTCCTCGAGTACTCCTTCCTTTTCCCGTATTAGTCAAACTTTAAACGAACGCCGAGAAAGTTTCCGAATCCGAGTCATCGCGGACACCCCCGCTGCGCCTTCTGAATGCTATTCTATTTATTCTGTGACAGTTCTAGTATGGCGCCAGCTGTATCGCCGTCGATTCATAACATAACTCTCGCCTTATTCGCGGAACTGCAACCGGACCAAACCTCAGAACGGGCTGATGCTTTATCACGCGATATCTGAGCCTAGTGCATCGATTGTTCGAAATAAACACAATAGTGACTAAACAATCGCCGTGTTAGTGCCATTTGTAAGCAATACGGGTACGGTTCATGTCCGCTAACGACCGTGTAGAAGGTTTCAAAGACGCTGAGGACGAAATGGATTATCGGGATTAGGAATCTTACGTAATATGGAATACTAGCAGTTTCCGCAATTTTGTCTGCATGGACAACCATTTTTCGCATTAAAAAGTGTCCTATGTCCTTCGTCAGACTCTAGACTTACTGTGTATATTTCATTTTTTAAATCGGTTCAGTAGTGTAACGTGAAAGCGCGACAGACAGACATAACTTTCGTGTTTAAATTTTTATAGATGGTGGTAACATAAAGTCTAGAACAACAATTGAATTGATTCAGTATTTAGGTACGTTTAGTAAGTCATCATTCTCCTGTCCTTATCCCGCTCTAAGTGGGGTCGGCACAACATGTTTTCTCCTTCCACTCTCTATTAGCCGTCATCTCCACACTCACACCTTTGACACGCTTATCATTTCTCACACAGTCCATCCTTTCCTTTTTCGGTTTTCCTCTTCATCTATATCCTTCCATATTGATAACTGGTCTCGTTCGTTACATGACTTTCATCCCTCCTCAGTCAATCAGAAGCAGATTATCTGCTACTCCATGCTAATCTGCGCGCTAAAATGCTGTGGCGCTACTTTCAGACTTCCTCTGATATACATTTAGTACCAAAGTATGTTTTTTTTGTTGTTATAGCAAAGGACGATTTTGAACACTAATTAATATTTATAAATGCAAGCAATGCTTTGCAAAACAAATTTCAATAATATTACCTCAATTGAAAAGAGTTCTTTATTTATTTGAACATCAATAAAAAATATACTATGACGCACGTAACAAAGTAAGTGGCTACCTAATTATTGTGTTATTAAACGACGTTTTCATTAGGCTAATTATTTTTTGTAATTACTAAAAATATTAATACTTTCTGTAGAACTCGAAAGCCTATTGAATCCAATTGTTGTTTATTTTTACGTGTAAATTTACATTGTTTGCTTTTTCCTAAGAAATGTTGTTTTGATTTCCGTAACAAGTGCTTACGGTACTGTGGGACCAAATCTATGGCGCGGTATAGTCTGATTTAGATGTACTTAACTAAATAACAAGATTTGAAAGGTTTTCTCGGTAGGTTGAGTATTTTCGCATATCATTATATTTTCGGAGAACTCGTACAATGGTATTTAGAAATGAGAGGGATTTAATTCATGATTTGATGTGAGGAAGTAAAAATTTTGCGATCCATTTGACAAAGCTAAAACTCTCGGACACTCGGAAAAACGTACTTGAAGCAACTGACAAATGTTTAATCTGATTAATTACCCGTGGCAGAGACTTGGCTTCTTTTTCGCTTTCCATTAAGCGTGCAGAAGGCGTTATGCCACTTTAAAAAAATCTATAGGCACAACCTACTGCTTTTATGCAAGAAAGATATGGATTAATATAAAATTTCAATTATTCTATGAAGATGAAAAAGGCTTCTTGTATTAGCAGCTTTAGAAAAAATATAGGTTACCTACTTATAGTCATATTCATGAGGGCAGAGGCCCGCTTGAATATTCGTATAAAACATAGCCTATGTGTTAATCTGATGTACAAACTATATTCCTGTAAAGTTTCATTAAAATACGTTCAGTAGTTTTTGCGTGATAGTGGAAATAACATCCATCCATCTATCCAAACAAACTTTCGCGTTTATAATATTAGCAGAACTAACGTACGCCGAATGCTTTTCCCTCTTTGCCAATTGAATTAAATCATCAGACGCTAATACTACTTAAAAACGTCTTTAAACTGACTACTTATTCAGAACATGGGTCACAGAATACAAAAAACAAAAGATGCAAATTATTCTATGCGTCACGCGATAATGTGCACAAGTTGTGTTCGTAATTAAAAACCTTTGGCTTGTAAACAAGTTTCCATTTTGTATATAAAGCGGTTAGTAAATGAGTTTTCACGTTGCAAATACAATTTTGCTTCCTATGTCCTTAGCTTCAGGTCCCAATTAATTTTAATTTGCTGCATTGAACGCGTTAATAGTGGCTTAAAATTTAACGCCAGATTGACACTGGTTAAAATGCAGTATTTTGTTTATCCCACTTGTTAATTAAATTTGTGCCTGGTCCTGCAAACTTTTTTTTTATGCCGGGGAAAATGCTTTTAGGCGGTTGCCTAAAAGCTGTCACTCCCCCCGGGTGACGGATCCCCGTGTGACGGAGATATGGGGACTCACACTGCGTCAAGGTGGAAGGGAGGCAGGCAATACCCACTAAAAACCCCGGCCACTCCGTCAAGCACCTATCGGGATGGTGTCACAAGACCCGAAAAAACTAGGACTGCCGCGGCACCATCAGCGCATCAACCTTACGCAACAGTTTGCAATGTTTCCTAAATGACTACGATGATGGCCAGGGCCGGGGTGGTATTTTCACCATAATTAGACAATTGGGGGAGCGGATGGCTTTTATCCCTTAGACCAAGTCAACAGCCTGGTACACTTTTTTATGAAGATGTGTTAATCTGATGTATGAGCTACCTATACTACTGCAGAAACTTACCGAGCGGCTTGATCCCTTGGCGCTGCGTCGAGATGTAGTTTCACTCTGAATTTTGTATCGCATATACCACGTGGAGAGTTCCAAGGAATTGTTCGGAATGATTCCAGCCGTTGCATTCCGACTTCGTTCTTCGCGACAAACTTGCCATTCATACCATCTCGACGCTTGGCAGTCCACAACTGTGCGCTGCTGTCGCGAATTTTCTGCCGCGCACAACTAAACTATGGAATGCTTTGTCGTCAGCGGTATTTCCGGAGCGATACGATCCATAAATCTTTAAGAAAAGTGCATACCTTTGTCTTAAAGGCCGGGAGCGCAGCTGTAACTCCTGATGTTGCAGATGTACATGGGCGGCGGTTATCACATACCATCAGGAGAACCGCTTGCTCGTCTGCCCCTATATCATAAAAAAAAAGTTTTATTAGTAGTTTCTGCGTGAAAGAGTAACAAAAATCTATGCAAACTAACAAGAGCCGCGGGCTGCAGCTAGTGACGAATGTTATATAGGTACCTTGCTGATGAACCAACAATGTGTGTAAAGCAGTTCATTTCGTTGTTCCCAGATGGCGTAGCGTAATGGAGGGAGAGTGCTCGGAGAGCGCGGAGGGCTGGCTCCTGGTGCGCGTCCACGTGCCCGAGCTGAACGTGCAGAAGAGCCTGCAGTTCCCGCGGGACCAGCTCGTGTGGGACGTCAAGCAGCAGTGTCTCGCCGCTCTGCCCAAGGTCAGTTCATGTTTTTTTCTTTTTATCGTAGCTCGACATAATGGCTACCCTATGCGTGATGGAAAGCTAAGAGAAGCCCAAGTCGCTGTGACGACGGGCAAGTAACTGCTCAGTTACCTGTCAGTTGCCACCGCCATGCCGGCCCAACCCGTTAGGGTTGATAAATTTTGGGCGACCCGGTGAGCAGGGATTACGGAGCTATGGGTTACCCTAGCTCCGTAATTCCTGCTCACCGTGTCGCCCAAAATTTCAGTATCGTGGAGCAATGAAGAAACTATCAAGTTTTATTTTTAATGTATTTTTCTTTGTGGCCGTACACACTATAATACTTGTAAAACCGGCCAAGTGCGAGTCGGGCTCGCGCACAAAGGGTTCCGTAGCAGCAAATATAATAAACTTAACCAAAATTACAGTTAAATCAACCTATCTCAAAAACTATAAGAGATACTTTGATCAAACCAAAAATCGTTGAAAGAGTTAATTAGCATGCATCACCTCTATTTTTTTTAGAATTTTATACCCCGTAGTTATAAAAATAGAGGGGGGGGGACATACTTTTTACGACTTTGAGAGCTGATATCTCAAAAACCGTTCACTTTAAGAAAAATGTTTTTTAGAAAACTTTATATCATTTTAAAAGACCTTTCCATTGATACCCCACACGGGTATGTACATCGAAAAAAAAATTTTCATCCCTCAGTTACATGTATGGGGGGCCCCACCCCCAATTCTTTTTTTTACTATTTAGTGTCATAATTTTGTAGCGGTTCATACAACACATATTCCCATCAAATTTCATCACTGTAGTACTTATAGTTTCCGAGTAAATCGGCTGTGACAGACGGACAGACGGACAGACGGACAGACGGACAGACGGACATGACGAAACTATAAGGGTTCCGTTTTTGCCATTTTGGCTACGGAACCCTAAAAACAGTGTAATTTACATCTTAATAAATAGCTGCAGTCTTAATTACTTCCACGTCTATGACAAGTGGGCCACGCCAGGCAGCAATGACCCATGTGCCATTGTGTAAACATGTGCATTGCAAAGCGAGGCCCATCACAGGCCATTATGTACTGGGGCCTTTACAGGCAATGGCGTAACTATAGGGCGGCAAATCGGAAAAATACCATGGGCAAAGTCCAAATCTACTAAATACCAAAGAATTTGCTACGGGCCTCAGATGATTTACTTAGGCCGCTGTTTACGGGAGTATTTTGGGCACCACGCAATGTGTTCCGGTTATTTTTATCTCATCAGAAGTCAGTAAAAATGATATCTGCCTTGATCGCAGAATTCCTTTTCCATTTCAGCATTAAAATTACCAAGTTTATAGCGTTAACGAAACGCCGACAACGCCGCCGCGAAAGAACCGCAGGTAATCAGAAACATCGATAAGGATTGTTATTACCATTCAGCAGTTACGATTATCTGTTATCCAACTTCAGTTGGCATGCCAGATTATTAATTTTATTACATTATTATTACATTCTCTTAATCAGAAAGTATTTTTATAATTCAAATAACCCAATACGAAAATATTAAATTCGCTTAAATAAGTTCGTTCCGAATAATGGACATTCTCACGCAAGCTAGCCCTCGTAATATTATCGATTCGATTCTTCAAGGACTTAGTGTATTGCTATGCTATGTTTACTATTTTAAACACTTTTGTATAAAAGTTTATGTAAATAATAGTATTTTAAATATATTATTTTGCTCATTCCTGATCGAATTTCGCAGTAGGGGGACACCGGGAGACTTTATGGGGAGAGATGAAGCACCTTTGAAAAATCAACTTTAATTTTGCTCTAACGATACGTCATTCAAGAAGATCATTAGTAGACCGCGGATTATGGACCGTCTTGACGTATCCTAAAGCCTTGATGTTGTTCTCTACCACCAGATAACGTCTCCCGGACTCTCCCCACATTATTATAGTGCCCGTTACACGCTCTTGCACAGGTTCACTATACGAGTATGTTCGTTTATTCAAATCGGACTATAGTTCACCTCGACCGAAGAGAGATCAGGTGTAGAGCTGGCTGCAAACCAAGGAAGAGTCTTGGAGATTATTAGGCATTTTGACATAAAGTGATGTCAGTTATTGATAGGGAGTAAGCGTCTAATTTAGTTTACATACTCGTTTATAATATGTCATTTAGAGCAAAGTTAACAAATCAGTCTATTTATAACGAAGCTTTCGCAAAACCTTGATTAAAATAACGAGTTTTGATTTTCGATTGGCACAAAATTCAAGCAGACACTTTGTATACACATAAATGCTTAATCATGTGTGTCATGTATTTAAGAATGTGTAAACATGCTTTAAATGACGTTGATAGGTGCACATTTTAATTCACCACATTATAAATACATGAATATTCACGTTAACAGAATGCAAATTACTTACTTATATAAATTATGAAAGACTTTCGCTTATGTAAATGTGTATTAAAGATCATCCGATGTTTGGGTTAAAGGAAGCGATTGATTAAAAAGCATTTAGAATAGAATAAAAAACATTTATTCAGCGCACAATAAAGAATACAAGGATGTTATAAATCTAAAAAGTAACTTAAGACTAAGCTGCAATGGTATACAATGTGCAGCCAAATTGGTATCCACTCAGTGAATGTCAAGGCATGACATAAAGACTGCGAAGACACAGATTTTTAGTGGGACCGTCATGAGCGAACCATAAAGTATGCGACAATATTTGTCACGTCCTCTTAACTAAAACTATTTAAAAGGCCTGCAGCGCCCCCAGAGCTCGATATGAGTGGATGGTAAGTAGTCGAAACCGCCCATGGACACCCCATGGTCGGTGTCGACTGCTTACCATCAGGCATCACATTTGCTCGTCTGCCGCCTCTTGCATAAAAAAAAAAACAAAAACTGTCTCAACCTTGGTAGGTCGAAAATGCAATAAGTACTGAATGACAATTAAATAATTATTAGCTTACTTAAATGAACAACTGGATACTAAATTCTTGATGACAGTTTGGAAAATGAACACCATAAACATATACACTATTTTAATTATAATCTTACGGAAGTCAACGTGAAAATAGCTTTAAATTGTATTGTCTGAAGCTTCCAGGGTCATTATCAGACTAACGTAACAATGAAAGAACTGTGGTCGTAGCGCTTGCAACAGTGCTAATATATTGGACCATCTAAGATCAGGTAACCCGATAAACATTTGGGTAAAAGAATTCTGGAGTGGATACTGCTTCTCGTTACACGTAGTACAGGACGCCCTCAGACCAGGTGGACTGACGGTTTGCGCAACATGGCTGTATGCGAGAAGCCCAGGATCGAACAAAGTGGCCCATGTCCAGTATTGGCCTACGAAACACTGACGATGATGATGATAAAGGTACACGGTAAACACCCATTAATAACTAGTTATAACTTGAATTTGATAGGAATATCTCTCTAGCCAATATCTTTTGTGAAGGCAATACTGCAGGCTATTTATTCAGTTATAATAAGTTTTCATAAGCAGCACACGTGCCGTGGGCAGACGTGGGCGGTCACCTCCGGGGACACTCGTAAATTGCAATAAACGCAACAATAAAACATCGCCGATAGTAAAATACCCACGGCCCTTGCGTAATGTTAGCGCCTGATCCTTTGAGATTCATTGGAACGACCTAGAAGTTTGATAATGAATTTCATCTTAGCTGAAGATTAGATTTACTGACCATCGACTAAACAAGGAGAAGGTAAGCCCTAATTAGGACCACAAAACCTAAAAAATTTACTTACTTTATAGAAATAAATCTGAAAGACAATTCAAACCAACCACCTGGTCTCAAACTAAGAGTTTCCCTTACTTACTTTGCGCATCAGGAGATAACCTGGTGCGTGTTCCTCTATGTAAAGCAAAGTCCTAGACGTTTCGGCGAAGTTGACATAGTACGAGAATATTATAGTAAATGTAGTGTTTGGGTCCCGTTGCTTTAAGTTTTCAAAGAAACGCTAATATTTAAAATGCTAAACCTGGTTAATCAACTTATCGCGTAATATAAGTTGTAGAATTTTAAATTTTCATCGTAATAAGATCAGTGACTGAGCGATCATTACCAAGAGAGCATAGACACGTGGGCAGTTTTAGTAACTAACATTAGGTAAGTTAACGCAAGCTGTAGACTTCCTACATATCTAGGCGCTCCTGGTGCTTTTGTCATGTTACGATGAAAATTGGACATTCGGCGACTAAGCGCTTTGAGCTACGTGCCTAACTTTAGCCCTTTTCTCCTTCATAGGTATATCTTCATTTCAGATTCTGTCGCGAAGTTTAGCTTTGAGAATACTTATCTCTAGTCCGTTGATGTCATATACATAAATCGGGTAAATAGAGGTCTACGATGATACATCGACACCATTTACGTAAATTTTTTGTCTTGTCCAAGAACATTTCGTAAAACACGTGCAACTCATTAGAACACACCAAAAAATCTAATTTAACAAAAAACATAAAGGAAGTTCACACGATTACCGATGATGCGAGCAATTAGGTATAACATCCTAATTACTGCTGTTACAAACTACAGGTAATGAGAAGTGTCATCAGCTGTAATTCCAAAAACAAAGATGGCGTCAGAGCTAAAGAATTTGACTTATATGATTAGGACGATAGTGACTAATTTTAGTGGATACCTGATAATTTCCGAGAAACAAGATGAGCTATATGTTATTTAGCTATCATTTGGAATAAACCATGAAAAGGTCTTGAAGAACGGCATTAAAACTTTTCATACCTGATTTATTTTTCTTTTCTTACCTTGCTCATATTGTCTTAATAGAGATACGTTTAATTTAACTTGTATCGATTGGTTATACTTATTGTCAGTTTTTTTTAAAATGGCAAACGACATTTTTATGAGGTCCATTTCTGCCGATGTTGAGTGAAAATTGACGAAGTTACAATACAACAAGGGTATTTGTAGTTGTACATGTATCATGAATTCCTTTGAGACTACGAGTAATCTTCCAAGTGATACGACAGTTTTAGCAATAATCTTTAGCTTTGTCATTTGTATGACACTACAGTTAACCTGTAAACGCGTTACCGGCAACCTCTTTGTAATACAAATAATTACAAACCTTACTAAGAACTTGATGAAATAGTATTGTAGCCCTAGCTGACTTGACTTATCCAACTAGATCAGAGAAAAATCGCCACTCCACGACGGACCGACACTCGACAATACAAACCAGTTCCCACATACCGTTACATGGAAGTAATTTCTTAAATGCGGTGGCGCCGGTCACGATACGATACGATACGACGCGATACTCGCTCGTTCGATGACATTTGTGTGTTGCGTGATATTTGACTCATAGATTGGCGCGGAAGTGGTTAATTTTTTTGACACCACAGATATGATATAGATGTGAGTATCATATAATATCGGAACACCTTGGTTGTTTAATAATTTACAATTTTCATTTCTTATTTCATTAAAACTGATTTAAATTCAGTCAATTGGCTAGAAAAACTTTTGATGTCACTTGTAATTCACAGACCAGGACTGATATATCTGACTGATGACGAAATTAGGGACACTTTTAGGCACTGTTCAACGAAATAAACTCAACCCCACTAATCGTCTTAATGTACTCATAGAGCTACTTTACTAGAATAGATAGATTTGCATTGTCACATTTAACTCTAACGGCAAATAAATTCACCTAGCGTAGGCTATAATATCATAATAAACCTCATGAACTGATTTTAATGCTTTCCGTTGCTCCAGTTACATTCATTACAGTGAGCAGTAAACATTCGACATATCTGCCTACTTATAAGCAAAAAACTTACAAAACTAACATCAAGAAGATTAAAAATAACAAGGGCTACACTCATTAAGTATCACCTAGTTAGTACAGCTTATCTTCCACTTACAAATGGCATAAGTAATTGTACAACGCGATAAGGATGTAGATAAAGCATCCACAGTACAGATACTCTTATTATAAGTGTAGTGAGTATTAGCAATAATGTTAATTAAGTATGAAAAACACATTACTAATATGATGATCTAAGTTATTCACGTGTCGACAATTTGTCTTAAAATTGTCCGGTCGTTTTAGATTTTTTCAATGTGTAATATAAGTAGAAGATATAATAAAATAAGTGTGATGATTAATAAATAACATTAAATTACTCCATCATATGAATCTTACGATTTCTGTTCATTGTTTAATTATAATATAGTTTCATCTGTTATTTACATTTATAAGTAATATTTATTATGTACTTGATCTTTGTCATTAATAGTACCCCCAGTTTACATATCTCGTATCGGGTACCCTTTTCCAGTAAAGGGTTAAATCCACAAAGAGCTGCCCTTAGGCTTTATTGTCTACTTTTCTAGGGATGGGAGCTCACCTAATTTTTAGGTGATGATTGGCCTCCCTTGCTTTTATATAGACATAGAGATAGAGAGGTTAAAAAAATGTAAGCCCTACATGGGTTGGGAACTCCTGTAATAATAGATTATAGTTTTAGTATATAACTTTTAATTTAACTTAATATATGTATAATAAGTATGTATTGTATATTGTTTTCGGTGGTGACTCGGCGCCAACACAGGTGGCCTCTTGGTACAGGGTATGTGAACATTTTGATAGCATCTAGCCTGTGCATTCTTCCGCATGACTCAGGCATATGATGAATAAACTGCATGACGATATCCACTTAATCATTGCATGTTAAACCTCTAGTCACAGCCAATTATGTGAGTCTGGTTGGCTAACTTTATCCTGGTGTATATTACCTACCTTCTTTATATTACCTAAATGTGTGTTAAAAGGATTACGGCATTTGCAAACATCTGCCAAGATCCACAATTAGAACTGTCTTATTTCACTCTTAAATATACTGTTATTTCATATTTCCCCTAGTTTTGACTAATGTTTAATTTACTTATGCGTGACAGGTATAAGTATTTTGCATCTTTGTAAGTATTATTACTATGTAATCCACAAATCACTGAAATTTTTAACTTGTTTGTGACACGAATAGACAGACGGACGTTCAATGAAAATCGAAACTGAGTCCGTTTTTATGAATGTTAATATGTCCAAATCCGCACTTATATATCAAAAGTAACATACCTACTTATATAAAGTAGTGCGTAATACAAAAATAAATATCTTTTTATGAAACTTATCAAATACAAACAATTCTGTAAGTTCATTATGAAAAGATCACATACCTACATCGTGACAAGCGCTCTGATGAACGACTTTCCTTTACTATCCCGGCGAAATACACCGGATATAAAAGCATGTTCAATACTGTACGGTGTAATTAAAAAACAAAAGTGTAAAATACCCTCACACAATACCGAATCCACAAAATCACTTTCGAAAAATTGGCTATTCTGATAGTGAGATTGGCGTGAAATCTCCTCGCGTGATCGCTGAGAGCCGGCATGCAGGCGCAGCCTACATTCGCGGCCTACTTAGAGGACAGGCCCTCTTACAACAGTGGCCGTTTTCCAGCGCCTCTTTGTTGCTTTTAAGAGAGTTCCTCGTGATTACGGACTATTGTCCCTCGCCCATTTTCCGGGACACAGGTATGAAAGAGGAAGTTTGAGAAAAATAAATGTGCTCCCATTTTGTTGCCGCTTGAATAGAGGGGCTGTTCTTAATTTGCAATGGATACATTCATAAGTAAAGTAATGTATGTACTATCTTGGTAAGTATTGTTTCAACGAGTACCTTTTCCTATATAAGTTTGTAAAAAATAATCACAGTGTTTTAGTTCATTATCATCATATTCAGTAGTAAGTCCACTGTAGGACATATGCCTCCCCCAAAGACTTGCACAAAGGCCGTTTGTAAGCTCGCATCCAGCCCCATCCTACGGGTTTTATTATGTCCTCAATCCACCTCGCACTCTGGAGGGCAGCCTACGCCGCGCCTTCTATCGAATTGTCTCCATTTCAGAACTTTTCGGCTCACTCGGCCATCTGTTCTTCTCATTATATGCCTTGCCCACAACAACTTCAGCCTGCCAATCCTATGGGCTATGTCCCTGACCTTCGTGTTTCATTAACGATAAACAAAGTTATCCCACAAAAGTCTAATAATCGGTAAAAAGTGCCTTTCTATAGAATCGAGCATTGGAAAACTGTAAATACACATCTAAATCTGATCATGGCATGTCCCGCATAACATTACCTTCATCTGGCTATGCGAAAGCAAAAATAAACAAGCCCCTATTTCCATATTCTTACTGAGACTTTCGTTTTCGTTTCGACGTCGGGTGCGATCCTCCATTTTTTCGCGGAATGAAATAATGGTAATAGGATTCTCGCAGTCGTTCGCGCTTCTTAGAGATTTTTTTGTTATAACATGATAATAATTTAAGTTGATTATTCTATATAAAGAAACGGCGGGGGTCCGGGCCGGGTAATCTAATGAAGAGCTTTTGTATTTACTGAAAGAGAATTAACAGCACCGAAATGTTAGGGGAAGAACCTATATTTTTAAAAGCATTGTTTTACTTGATTATTTTTTCGTGACCCCAGGCGCATTGTGGTAATCGGTCCCAAAAGCTCTGAAGTTAGAACAAATATATTCGACACCCAGCCAAATCAGTTTAGGAAGGAGAGGAAAGGATGGAACTTTCTTGAGTTGGATACAGGTATAACGAAAATTGCTCCCAGCCATAGTCACACACTTAATAATTGTAATAGCCTAACCTATAAATTGCAATAGATAGACAGAGGAAAATGCAATGTTTGAGATATACATTTTTTATTTTTCTAAATGTTAAGGAATGTAACATATAGTAGTTATAGATTGACTGTTTTTATTAGAATTAATTTAACAGACATAGTTGCACCCGGATAATTAATAAAATCCCTGAAACAAGGGCCTATTGATTTATTTATACAAGGTAGGTATAGTAAGGGCCATACCAAATTTAGATACTAGTCTTACGTGGTACAGAATAAGGAATGAAATGTTATATATATCTCTTTATATTTATAATATAACTGTACTTGTTTGTTTACGAAATTATTTCATTAAATCCCTTCATATCTATTTCTATTAAACGTCGTAAATCCAATATCAAAACAGTTCCAGATATCGAGTCTGTAAACCAATCTATGTATGATATAACATGAATATTGCTAACAGTTTCTGAATATATAACTATTGCCAATAAATATGGAGATTAAACTCCCTGAGATGGTATTACGGTAGGTGGAGCAATTACTGAACTCGTATTTTTATGAAGATTAGATATATTTCTTTAAAGGTCTATGTGGCTAACAGAAACATGACCTTTTTGGAATTATTTTGAGTTTTGGGGTCTATTTAGTTAAATAGACCCCTATATCCCTTTTTGAAGTAGTTTATTCTGAACTACGAAACATTGATAACGGTCTTATCTGTTACAAGTATCCAAGGCCAATTAGTAGTCGGCAGATCGTCCAAATTGATCAGGAAAAGAAATCTGTCTGTAATAAAGATAATATAATTATTTAATGTGCGCAAATACCAAGGTTAACAAGTAGATAAAAAGGCGGCGAAAGTGAAAAACAACAGATAAATAATTACATCGACTATTTTATAAAGTTTATTTGCTTTTTTTTGCAAGATACTTTTGCAAAAACATACGAATGTCAGACGTTTCATTACAAATGCCATTGATAAATTGTTGTGAGTCGTTATTTCATGTTTTATTCCAATGTTAAGAATTCATTTTTGTGTATTTGTGAAGAAAATTCATGACTAACATTGCTTATAAAAATACGAAACATAATTTTTCTATAGGAAGTAAATATCGTAAACATTGTTATGAAACCTTCTGATTGTTCAAACATGTAAAGTGAAAATTTCAAAACCGCTTGAGATTTTCTAGACTATTTAGATTAGAGAAATTGTAAGTAAAAATATTCCATACCAAATCAACATAAAATTATGTTCAAGATCTCTAATGCCCTATACATGAATAACCAATCATAAGAGTTATGTTTCATACAAATTCTTCTCATAATACAAAGTATTTCATAAGCCATCATTCCTTCGCTCTTAGTACTATCATATTGTTAAACTGGTTACCTTCACAATGTCATGCGTGTATAATAAAAAAAAATTGCCACAGCGAAACACTATTGTACAGTGTCAAAGAAGCGCGATTTTATTTTCGAAAAGCAGAAATATGTCAATCATTACTCAACTCTACCCATCTGGTCGGATACCGCTGGATACCGGCGACTTATATGGAAATGTCGACTGACGTAACTTTAAGGTGACACCAGAACCAGTCCGCTGCTAGAAAAATTAAAAATGTCAAGCCTGTTCGCCTTGAAGCAAGGCGTCTGCTGATTTAAATAGCATTAATTAGTTATGTATCTATTTGGGGAGAAATGTATCACGTTCACAATCTGTACCATTTATTGTTAGACTAGATAGATAGAGAGATATCAAGACCTAACTTTCTGTAAACGTGGTTTTTATTGATGTGGGTGATAAACGAGCAAGCGGACTTCGTCTGATATTAAACGGTCGCCGCTGCTCGTATGTTCTGCCAATGCCAGTAGAATAGAGTCACCGCCTACCGTGAGGAAGATCACATTTGAAGGACAAGTCGAAGCATTCAGGAATCCGGGAAAATCGATTGTTGAAAACGAACAGTTTTTGATTGGATTTTTGAGTGGTTTAAATTGAATTTTTTCTCAAAGCAGTAGATCACATGGCTTTTGGCTGTGTCTATGAAGGGTGGTTACCTTTTAAGATCAGATGGGCCGCTTGCTCGTCTGTCACCTTTAACGGTAAAAGTATAGTTGGGTAATGCTTTGGAAAAATCAAATGTGAAATCTCTCGCTACGAAGTTTTAAAGTTTGATTGCGAAGAATATATCAAACAGCATGTAAATTTCAAGCAATCGAAGTTAAAGCAGCAATATTTGCAAGAGCGGGAAAATTTACAACGTACCTACTGATATATTTATTCGTCTCTCTAGGAGAAGTGGAAATAGTGTTTTTCGGACTAATATTTATCATAAAGAATCCTTAAAGAGGATCATGAAGAAGCATCTCGCGGCCAGCATGGCAGTGCCAATTGAGCGGACACATATCATTATCAACAACATCTTTGGCTTCTTTTCTCGCTTGCCATCAGGGTAAGAAGGAGCATGCTATAATAATAAAAAAGAAACACCAATAGGCGATAAGAGTTAACTTTTTTATAATTTCCTAAGGAAAGTACAGATGAAGAAGACGAAATGTATGACCTTAGTCTTTAAAGTCACTTGCACAAATTCGTTTTGATGAGGCAGCCCAATTAAAGCAAGCCAATGGTATTGTTTTTGTAACTCATCTATATTTATAATTGCACGAATACCCCTTTGTACCCTTTAATGCATGAATTAACTATAGATTTCTTTCAAGTCTTCTGGTAAGGAATTAAGGTTCAAATTATGTGTATAAACTTTTGTTAATTATGCGTATGTTGAACTTGAGATCATGATGAGAACTTGTCGAACAAATGTCTGACTTCAAGTCCGGACTTTTTGAATGAAGGTTATGGAATGTTACATCAAAATTGCAAAATCTCATCCACTTCCTTTATTAGAGATCGAGAAGTCCCATAAAGATAAAATTATACTCGTAAGTTTAAAAAAAAACAGCCAAGTGCAAGTCGGACTCGCGTAACGATAGTTTTATATTACGCATAAATATA
The DNA here is from genome assembly GCA_031163375.1 of Conogethes punctiferalis. Taxonomy (NCBI): domain Eukaryota; kingdom Metazoa; phylum Arthropoda; class Insecta; order Lepidoptera; family Crambidae; genus Conogethes; species Conogethes punctiferalis. Next base: position 1,806,070 of record CM062085.1, on the reverse strand, counting down.
TTTTATTATGTGATGAAACTAAAACTGTACAGTTTTCGCAATTTATCCTTTATCTGTGCTGTAAGAAGTTGCTTTGTACCAAACATCAAGATTATGAGTTACCAGGAAATATCCTGTTGGTTTGGATTCCCTTGCGAGTATCGAAAATTTGCGGCTTATACTCCATGTTTTGATTGCGTTCGCTTAGAAGAATGATTTTTACACAGCCCCAAGGAACAGTAGAAAAGTGATCTTATAAAAGTACATAAACCTTAAAAACAATGAACAAACCCATTATAGACTATTCAACAGCGAAAATGTTAAATGTATCTTTAACGCAGACAAATAGAATAATATATCTTCTGTCGCCCGAACCCCGTTCTTGGGTCCTGTCCTCTGGCCTTATAAATATTCTGGCAGACGGCATTTCCCAAAGCTCTTGTCGTTATATCGTAACACTCGTAACCCTTTCTTGTAATTTTTGCTCGTGAAGTAGCAACGCTATTTTGCATGTTAAACTTATATATGTGAGGTGACTTTTTACGATCGTGGTAATATTAAAGTTTTCCGTAAAAGTATTGGTTTTACAGAACGTAATGTTGTTTTGCATTAGGTCGCAGTATGTCCAAGAGGCAATATATCCAATTTTTATCGTAACACAGTTGAAAAGTACCAGGTGCACATATATGCGTGAGAAGTTGACGAACAGTCGACATTCTCCGAAATGCATCCCATAATATTATATACTTTTTAAACCATATTCGAATAATGATTACCAGAAACAAATATCGGAACAGCTTAAAAAAAATTGAACACTATTAGTGTGAATGAAATTTAAAGATTGCCATGGATTTCCCTGTGATCTCGTCACCAGGTCATACCCTAATGAAGATGGGGCCAACTAGTAAGTACACCTTTTGAAACAAAAAAATAATTATCAAAAATGACTTTTAAAAAAAAAAAAATGACTTAAAAAAAAACAGCGACCAAAACTTTAATTTGACAAAAACTGTGCCTGAATAACTAAAAAGTGATAAATAACGTAAGTAATTATCTTCTTAATACATATTATATTATCACTTATTTTTGGAGTCGGTGTCAGCCAAAAAAATTAACCTCCTCCTTTTTTCGAAGTCGGTTAAAAATCGGTTCACAGTTCTCGGAGATATGTGGTAACAACGAAAAAATCGTTTAAAAAAACGACAGACATGCAAATGAGAAGCGGTGACTTCTAACTTCTCGTTAGTGATTATTCATTTACTATCTTAATTGCACGTTTTTCAATCATGTCTGGACCACCTAGAGTTGATATTTGGCAAATCCGTCCCACACATGACATCAATACTCTGTAAAATATAGTATGTGGAATAAATAAATTCAATACGTTATCCGAAATAAGATGATCTTCAAACGCAACATTACATGCCATGCAAACGCCTCTCGCATAAAAAAAAACAGAGGAAATGAAATCATCCCGAGTAATCACTGAGTGCCCTCTAATGACATCTATAACCCTATTACCTGACTTGCAATAAAAACAAAATAAACACAGATGTTCCAATGACAAGCGAAATATCACTAGTATTTGTATCACAATACAGTCGACATTTGCAAATCCAATAACTACAATTAATAGTAATAGTGGTGCTAATTATTATTCTAAGGCATAAGAACGTAGCTAGTAAAAACTAGTCGGATTGACTTTATCCTACATGACTTGTGCTATTGTTAGCGATGATGTGATCAAAAGATAATAAATATAATTAAACAATTCTAATTTTGTTTCTACACTATTATTGGATAAACTGAGCAGGATATTGTACATGTAAGAAAGATTAAGAATTCTACAATCGTGACAAATGGACGTGACTTATCCTAAGGGAAGAAACTGCCTTGTACAGTCATAAGCAACTACATATACTTTAGAACCTGTTCACAATAATAAATGACATGTCAACATTATGACATAAAGTGAGAATGATTCACATATCTTTTTTTTGCCTCTGACTGTACAGACGGTCAAAAGTAAATCTATGTCTTTTTGCTTTTTCCTAATCATAATGTCTACTAAATGTTCCAGTTAGTTGAAATTTGGTACATTACCTAAATGTTAGGCAGTGTAGGTACCTCCTTTAATAAGCACCATCAAGTTAAAAACTTTTTAACTCTGTACTGGACGGCAAACGGTAATAATTAGGTGCTCAAAAATAGACCTTAGACATAAGAATTGAGGCATCATCTACATTTACAAGTTGACAATATTACTATCTGTCTTAATCTTGCATTACAAGTATTCTTAATAATTCTCTTGCCTTGCGCCTTACTCTTCCTAAAAGTATGTAGTCATTTAACACTTCAAGACACTCCCACGCATAACATCGAACGGGTTCTATGAGGCATGGATAAATTAATTAATTATATTCCACGTGAGTCGCATCAGTTTTTCTACGACACTTAAGATACGCTTTCTAAATCTTAACTAGAAGCACTAACTAGCATTTTCTTACTGCATGTCGCTAAGAAACACGTCCCTGATTTTCTAGTTCTTGGCGCCTACATCTTCATCGATGAAGATGATTGGTTTATCGTAAACTAGTATTCTATTAGTAGCACTTGTATCGGTTATTAGCCCTCAATCAGGATTCTTGGTTTTAAGATTTGTAAGGAGCTGTTCTATCGTGGAGAACGTTTAACGTCTTCTTATTTCATGTTAACTTTTGTATCTATAGGTGGACTGGGCTAACGCCTCTGTCTCTTCGTGGAAGTAATCTCTAGTAGTTCGCGAACCAACTAATCCGTAAGACCGGTCCCAAAGGTGAACTATGCGATCTAGTTCCCTCATGCGCTTTATAGTTCGTTGACATAAGATCTCAGAATTAACAAGAAACCTTATTTAGTTTTTTTTTTAGATATTAGTCTGAATTAAGGGGTAGGTTTGTACCCCACAAAATGAGTCACACATAGGAACTTTTCTGTGCTTTATATAAAGGCAAACTAGAAGAGTGAACTAATTCGTTTAGAACCGGCGACCTACACTGAGAAATCTCAGATATTAAATTGTTTTTAGATTTCAAACGTCCGGTAACTAAGTATAAAAAATAACAATTATTATTTTTAAACACCAAATATTATTTTTACTATATCCGTCCGTAGATTGACCAATAAAGGCGAAATAATTAGTTTTTATTCTTATTTGATGAAATAAAACATTTTTAAAGCGCTTTTTTATAAAGACCGACAAGTTTTGAGGATCAATTAAATAATTATTATCCCTTTAAATACTTCCATAAGCGTATGCAAATTTTAAAGCAGTCGATATCAGGAAGATCGTTTCCTAACGACTTTCTGTTTTTGGCGAATGCAATACAAAACAAGGCCATGATACGAGTTTAATAATTGTGTTATAATCGTTCGTTTAATATCGTCCGGAGAGATCATCGTTACGTCGGGCTTGCGGACTTGAAATTGAAAGTTCGTGAAGCGCACATGGCTTGAAGCAGTCATTGAAAACGATTATTGATTTTTCAGATCCGATATCGGAGGCTCGGATCAAAGCAATAATTGACCCGCGCTTAATAATTCAGCGTTCAGAATTATGCCCTAAATTGGGTTAAACTCGATAAATATCAATTGTGTACATGTATTAATTTTTGTGAGGAGAAGTTTACGTTTATTTTTTTTGTAATTAGGTCAGCTATATGCAAGTGCTCCAGGCTGTTAATATTAGCAATGACTATCATTATTTTATCTCTTTCATAAATTCATAAATGTAACGAAACGAATTTTCTAACTAGCTATTGCTCAAAATGACTAGTTGTACTAAACATACTCATACGTAACATTTTTTTTGCTTCGCAAAAAAGGATACAAAATGAATGATCTCCTTTTGATAAATTGAAACTCCACGACTTATTAAAACCGATGTGATTGACACAAAAATATGAGATACCATAAATTTCCTACGTAACAGTTTGCATTATTGATGGGCTATAATTATTCTGAAGTATTGAGCAAAATAATAGGTAAGCCAGATGGTACCAATAAATTAAAATTAATGAAATAACGTGGAGTAATTTCATTAATTTTGTCTCACTATAATAAGTAATGCTACTATTTTTATTATTATTCTGTGTGTAAATATAAAATACTCGTAGCACCAATTCAAGTTCATTCATAAACAAATCTCAAGAGTAACAATCACAAAAGGATTGAAAAATTAACCACTCATTACAATATCTCTACATAACGCTTAATTAGTACAACGTAGATCGATTACACCATAACGGTGTGCATAAGTTCCACTTTACGCCCCGTTTAAACCCAAGAAGACGAGAACAGAGGTAGGGCATAGCGAATCTTCGCTCGAATTGAGCTGCCCGTCCGGGGAAGGACCTCCACCCTATAGAATACCGCAGCCAAATGACCTCCGGGTCGTGTTTCTGCCGGTGAGTAGGGTTTCCGGAGCTGGGGGGTTAGGGCTGGGCCGGCATGGCAGTGGCAACTGACAGGTAACTGACCAGTTACTTGCCAGTTGTCACAGCGACTTGGGTTTGTTACATGTGTACTGGAAGAAAGTTCCACATCCTAATAGTCCGGCAGATGTAACATTCGCCAAAGAAAAAGTAATTTACCTACATTTATTCAATGTTACAAAGCGAGAGTGATTTTTTTTGTTTGTGACTCAATGACTTAACCTTAGTTCGTTGTGACATTTGTCTTTATTTATTTAAGAAAGAAGCCAGAATAATACATTTAACGCTTAGTATTGGAAATGCTAATTTAGTTTTCGATATCTTTATATTAACCAAATATATTGATTTGAATAGTTTCGATGTCAAAATAGGTATATCATATTTGCAGGCCAAAAATAATAATCATCGTTAGGGTCTAAATAAATAACAATCCAAGTACATCTTTAAGTACCCAGACTTAATAGACTTTATTGTTTCGACAATCGAAATCGGCATTAAAGCGGAGCCTTCAAGAAACGAGCGTACTCCTATTTAAAAGGCCGGCAGCGACCCTAAACTCGATTTGAGTTGCGGGTGTCCATGGGCGGTGCCGACTGCTTACCATCAGGCATCACATTTGCTCGTCTGCCGCCTCTTGCATAAAAAAAAAGAAAAGAATAAGAACGAAGCGAGGCTGCTGAGTAAAATGAGATATTTTTTGTGCATTCTTTTCTCATTTCTTTCTAGATAGTGGGCTGGCAGGCTTACGGTCATCATTTATCGGCTTACGGCTACCTAGACCATTTTGAGATGCCAGGAATGTCAAGGGAAGACTCCGGCTATCCTACGTAATAACTAGCCGTATGTACCATTTTGACAGACCAGCAACTGGATTAAACGCTACAAAGTCCGTCTTTACTGTTAAATCTGTACTATGCAATGGATGCAAATCGCTTCGTAGGCGGACGGTGGGTAGTTATCTTAATTTAGCGTATAATGTGCACCCGGCCTAAGTACGCATAGGACAACTTTATGCAACCAGCCTACTAGAATTAGGTTTAGTTTTGCATGTCCGGATGTCGCAGGAATTCGAGGTTACTGTTAGCTTAGCTGCGCAGTCGTCATTTTGTTATCCTGCTTTTTCGAACGGTGTAAATGATGCTTAGTGTCATAACATGCATAGGATATGAAGAAGATATAAATTTGGAATATTTACGACACACAATGCATTCGACTTACCTACAATTTCATATGCTACCTACACTAAATTGAAATCCGTGTTGCAGGGAGCGTTAGTTAACAAAATTAAGTGACCTCAACACTCAATAACAAACTTTAACTTAAATAATGACTAACTTAATAAGGATAGGATATTGTAGATGTTATTTACCCATAGTTAAATAATATTCATGACTATAATACTACAAACCAAACGAATGCCCTCGAAGCTTTAGCCCAAAACAAAGTTCGTTAACCTCAAACTTTATACTGAAAGAAAGTTCTAAAAAACATGAACACGCGCGTACACTGTCAATATTTGTGTATCACAAGTGTTTCAAAACTTTCTTGCTGATCCAACGTCAACTTTAACACCTGGAGATAAAGATGACGATGTAGATAGACGAAATGGTAGTGCATAGTAATTCTTGTTTAATTTGCAATCCGTTAACGCAAACATAGCGGGTGGAGTGTTTCGGTGGGGTCATCAGAGGTGAGATCCGGACGTGGAAAACTGTAGCGTCTTTTTGTATGGAACGAAATCGTGGTTGTGGAATCACAACAAATAAATAAAGTATCACGTCCGAAATCCCTCGGTATCTGAAGAAAAGTGTTAAAATTTTGTGTTTTGTACATCATTATATTACGGTACTAAGATCGTGAGCCCAATATAGGCTTCACGATAGCCATTAAAAGCCACAAGGCAAGGTCCATCTTAGAACCAAGAGATTCGAATTTCAGGTCAAGCCAGAGCTTCTGTTCTTCTTGACATGACTGAAGACTCAGCATGCTTCTGCATGCTGAGTCTGCAGTCAGTCAGTCAGTTAGTAGCAGTTCCTGAACATCCGTCCATCGGAAACTACATAAAGCCGTTAATCATGCGCTTGATTTCTCTCCGGTTGCATCGCACTACCTTTATAGATTGTGAGGGTAAAGAAACAGAGGATGGCCCTGTGTTTGAATACATATGCGCCTTAAATTTCCTGTGAGCTTAACTAGTCTCCTTGGCCTTTTTGCCAGTCAAGCCTCCAACATTTGATATAGAATAATGCCCGTAGCCGAACGCGTGTGGCGTGTCGCATCTACTTAAACGAGGCCTAAGAGATTTGGCTACTGTGGAAATTCGATCACCAAAATCTTATTTTAAATCATTTGATTTATTAGTAACCAAGTATTGTTCAGTATCATCCTGCGATATCAGTTGTTAGGGTCTCGTACGCCGATTAAATTCCATTAGCTATCCTAACAGACACACACACGTATCGGCGGCTGTATTGATAGGGAATCCATTCCATGATTTTTCTTTATAACTATACGATAACGATTCATTACCTATCGACCTCTTACGTATACATAAGTTACTTTGATAATTTAATTGAACAATCGTTGGACACGGTTAATCGGGAAACATGGACGCAATTAAACTGACAGTACTGTTATTTATACAATCATTAATTAGCTCGGTTCGTTTGGTGCCTGCGTATTAATTTGTTAAAATAATGTACGTTATGGCCGAACTTTGAAATGCCCGTTTTCACGCAAATATATAGGGTTCTACTCTGCTTTGTCCGTGTCCTATATGCCTTGTCTATTAGTTATTATCTTTTTTTGTCTTCGACGCGAAATGTGGGTGTTGTACTCGTAAGGTTTAGGTGATAGTCGGATTTTGATAGAGCGATAATACAAGGGTTCTTTCTAGTTTCCATTTCATTCAAGTTTCCATCTATCACCAACATTTTGTATTAAAGTCGATGGTTTTTGAGGTAGTAATTATTTTATTATATTTCTGGTAATGGTATGTAACGCTAGTGTTTCCACGGGATCACTGAAAATAACAGTAACTATTTACATATAATATATATTATAGGTTCCAACATTTGTGGCTTCATTATGATATTTGCGTTTTCGTATTGTACTTATAGTGTTGTAACTTTCCGGTCAGGTCTCGGGACAAATTACGGTCAATAGTAAAATTACACTCTCCGGATATCTTGTCCCACCCACGGCACATTCATCTTGTGAATAGACATTACCTTACCATCTCTATTGCATAAATATCATATGTTAATATTTTTTACTCCTCCCTTATTTCTATTATGTTTGTAATTCTACTTCCTGCAAGCAATGGATGCAGGTTTTTTCAAGATTTTTATAGATTCTGTTAATGCACACTTTTCATACAAACGAGGTAATTTTTAGAACATATTGTCTAAAGTGTCCATGACTATCGCGGTTGTTATTACATACCCAGATATTGTGCACCTACTATGTTTATGATCCTAAATAAATTTTCTGATTTTGAATTTTGTTAGACGGCTTAGGATATCGTCCCTTAGCTTACAACACCGCTCAAGTCGAAAATTGGTAGTATTACATGCATTTGGACGGAGCTGCTCATTACGCGTCAAGCCATTGATCACAAATATGTATTTCACCCAATCAGAAGCGTAATTCAAAAAGTAGCGACAATGTGCTAGTCGGTCAGCTCCTCTACACTGCACAGTTTTTTCATCGCAAAAACTACTTATGAGATGTTGTTAGCTAAAGGACGATATTTCATCGCTATCTTTATTGTTCTTCGAACAAGTAAGTAACAATTCAGCAGTGACGCAAAACCCTTTCATATTTTTCCCAAAGAAGCTTTTCTTAGAATATACTTAATTAACTAATAGGCATGACGCAATCCCTAATAAAGTAGCGGGTTAATGCGCAAACAGCGATTATCTGAACAAATATGCCTCATAAGCCTCTAGGCTAAATATTGGAGCTGGCTGTCTAGACAAGGTCACCGATGACGCAATGTCTACAGGTAGATTTAGTCTAGGGTTTAAGTCTGTATCAGCAGACGGATCTATATGTTTGAACGACTATTTTAATCCATAGTGCATATTTTAAAAGCTTCGGCCTGTTTACTTTTTCTTCAATAGAACTAGACATCGTGTCTTCGATTGTCCGATGTCAGGACATCTCCCAGGGGAGACGCATTCTTTGTGTGTTAATTTGTATAGTATTTTGATTTATATTCTGTATTTCATAACATAGGTGTTTAATCTAACTTAATTTCTTTGCGATCAGGTTCAATGTCTGTGATGTTGTCTGATATTTATGAGAAACCTTGTCTACCTAAGCGTAGATCATTCGTGAAGTGATTTTTATTTACAAGGAAGATAGAAAATCTTTCTTTCAACTTAGAACTAGTCTAATATTCAGAATCAGGTCTATGATAAAATTAATTTAATGATTTAATTTCCAAAAATAGGCATGTACCTATTTCTTTTTATTTAATACAATAAAGTAATAGTTAATAGCTAATGATCTCTTGTAACAACATCCTAATTTACGGCACAAACATCTCCATTCTCCAGTGCCGTGTTATCCTGACGATTCGATCTCACCTAGCCCGGTGCAGCTTTAAGTGCTGCTATAAACCGCAACGCTTCCCCGAAGCGAACTAAAACCTCCTTTTAATGGACATTTTTATGTTAACACCTTAAGTCGTTAGCCCTTTTAATTTTATTGCCATTGGAACAAGCGACGTTTTTAGTTTTCAACGAGGACATTTTTTAATAAATTTTTGAAAAATTTGTACTTAGTTCCTACCTAGAAGCTGTTATGTACTGTTAAAACATTGTTACTAATAAAGCATTTATTATTAACACAATCCAATAACAATAAACTACCTTAACCAGTGAGTGATGTCAAAGTAATAATTGGCGGGAACTCTACTTAGCTGTCAATGTCAACGTCAGTTGTCAACGATACTTCTGAACGTGGCGATTAGTGTTGTCCGTAGTGGTAGATTCTTGTCCGCTAACAATACCTACCTATATCAGTAGTAAAAACTGGATATAAAGTCTTATTAATGTCTGGATATAAATTTATTCCTTGTATTAAATATAAATAACCCAAGACATTACATTTAAGACAATAATAATATTAATGAGGTGTACAGTTTGTATTGACACCACGTCCAAAGTAAATAATAAACTCAAAATGGACAAGAAAATGTTGTTATTCTTATAGATTTTCACTTCAATTCGAGCTTTTATAGGGTAAGTGAAAAGGGGAGTTGCTATAGCAACTGACTCGAAACAATACATTACAAAGGAGACGAAAGTATAAACTGTTGGTAATTATTCCGTCTTCTTATAATTACTTTTGCAAGGTTACTAGTAAATTTTGAAAAGATAAATTATGTAATTTTAACGAGTAGAATTCTTGAAGATACTGTATTGCGTAGGTAGTAATAATTTTATTTTGTATACTAAACTCATCAGACGAAGAAAATAAATTATTGTCACTTTTTTCATTCCTTTCATTACTTACTTACTTAAATTTCAATTTAGCTCTTTTAACAAATTAGCTTCTCTAATTATTTGAAAAAGAAAGTTCGTGTTCGTTCTTGTTTAATCATACTAATAACCCCTTTTCATTCAATTATATTAAAAAACTTTACTAATTGAAGGTTGTTAATTAGTAGAAGTCGTGCTAAATTTAATCGAATAATGATTTAAGTCATCATAAGAGTATGGTGATTGCAAGTAATTTATTGAACCAAAGAATAATAACACAAAAAAAAAGCAAGATACTGTATTGCGTAGGTAGTAATAATTTTAATTTGTATACTTAACTCATCAGACGAATAAAATAAATTATTGTCACTCTTTTAATTCCTTTCATTACTTAAATTTCAATTTAGCTCTTTTATCAAATTAGCTTCTCTAATTATTTGAAAAAGTAAGTTCGTGTTCGCTCTTGTTTAATCATACTAATAACCCCTTTTCATTCAATTATATTAAAAAACTTTACTAATTGAAGGTTGTTAATTAGTAGAAGTCGTGCTAAATTTAATCGAATAATGATTTAAGTCATCATAAGAGTATGGTGATTGCAAGTAATTTATTGAACCAAAGAATAATAACACAAAAAAAAAGCGACAACAAGCTTCAGGAGCCAACGCGCGTTTTCGCGTCTGATCTAACTTCAATTGCGGCTGCCAAAACGCGTGTTTCAGCAGCTATATACGCTTAGATGCCCAGGGTTTGAAGCAAGAACGAGCTAGGCGTTACCTATTATCACTTCATAGTTCCGCTCGCACCCGATTTTACTATCAATAAAACCAGCCTTAGAAGCGTCTGCTCCCTCTGTCATAAACAAGACATTACTTATCAATGAGAATGGTATTTCCCTAGGCACACAAACTTATTCATTCCGTGACAGACAACATGTCTCCCCAAGAACCAGCTGCAATATGAAGTGACCCGCATCACGTAATGAGAACGTTGCGTGGCAAATTAGGTGTAATTTCACGTAACCTTGTAGTGGCGCGTGGTTCCGAAGTAGAAATGAACAGTTTAGCAAAGGAAACCAAAGTAAATAACGATAATAAATTTATAAGAGCGTACCTATTATTGAAGGAGCGTAGCCAAGTACTCAGAAGATATTATAATGCTAAGAGTGTGAATAAAAAAGTACTCAGTTCCTTCACCGAACATTTCTTAAATTGTTTCACTGTTTCTTCATTCTTGTTGTCTTATAGGATTAGTCCTGAGTTCGTCAGAACTTATGACTGCAGACAATTAAAATGCTTTCTGATGTACCTACGGGGTGTATGATCAACAGCTTAGAGATTAGACACTCGCGCTGAAAAGACTAGATTTTAACTAGTGTCTACCGGATTTTTAAGGAAAACTTGCGACCACAAGACTACAGACAGCTCTTACGATAACAGTAGACAGAGGAGACCTATAAATATCCTAGATTAATAATTGCATATTTAAATAGTAATAGACAAAGTCTATAAACGTTTAATTTACTATTTTGAAAAGGTCGTCACAATTCTATTTCATTCTCGGAAGAAAGCTCAAAGAAAAATGTTTTGCATTGTTCAAGAGCTTTCACTGAAAGCTCATTGTTTTATGAGTAGGAACATCGGAGCTTTGTGCAGGGCTGCCTGCCGTCATCGCTATTTTGTATTTCAATAAGCTTTGCGTTTAAATGTACCGTTTTTCAATCGATCCATTTAAGCTGGAAGCTTTTGCAGACCAGTTCAATACAGATTTTTTTTCTGTGAACCAATATGAGATTCTGATTACAATATAATATCGACTAGATTTTGTATTTTTGACCAGCTCGGTGACTCATCTGATTACTCACATTGGATATTTACATTCATGGTGATGAACATTATCTTGTGTTTGCTAACAAACAACATCTACTGTACTTAATCCATACTTAATATTATAAATGGGAAAGTGTGTCTGTCTGTATGTTTGTCTTTCTTTGACGGCAAAACGGATCGACGAATTGACGTGTTTTTTTTAAGTGGAGATAGTTGAAGGGATGGAGAGTGACATAGGCTACTTTTTGCCCATTTCTAACTCCCCTCTTTCCTAAAACGGGGGGCAATGCGGGCGAAGCCGCAGCTAATGTTGTTATAATTTCTTTGCGTGTTCTTTGAGGTGGAAAGAGAGAGCCTCACCGTGTACCGTATTGAAATATTGTTTACGTCCTGCGCAGCCTGGGCGGCAGTCGCCTTCCCTGGCCATTCTCTACCACGATGGCAAATTCTGATCAACTTATAATTCCGCTCTCAAAAAACTTAAAACCGCTTTTGTCTTCTCTATTAACCCGTCGAATGATTCTCGAATGCATAAGATTTTGTGGACGTACGCGATTCGCGCACACTTGTGTCAATGTCGTCAAAAAATCTTAAGAACACTAGGTGTTCGAGAATCATTCGACCATTGAAGTGTTTTGACAGGATAGAGTTTTAATTATATCCATTTATTTTATTTAAGTAATTATGAATGTTGATTGCTGCTCAAAATTACATCAATCCCCTTGAGTTACAACAAAATACAATTATTGCAGCATGATTATAGTAATATAATTTATCAACTTAGGTACAGTCGTAAGAAGATGATGCTTCGATGCTAAAATCACTAATAAGTATTTTACAATACAACTGATCACTGTCGTTTGCTGTCAACCGTACAATGAATGATGAATCTATTAGGCTAATGTAAGGCCTTGTATATAACATGGAATTAGGACTCAATGGCTATTAAGCTAGTGCTTATTGACTATATCAGGACTTGATTTAATGTACTGGATGAGCCACATTCTGTTTATACTTTGAACCATTCCAAGTTAACACCATAAGTACGCTACTAATAAGGATACTTGTCACATTTGTATTCTTAAGTTGTTAACTTCTACTGCATAGGAATTCCAATCTCAAACTAAGGTTTTTGCTTGTTCTGGGAATGCCATTACGACCGGAGATGTCCCCAAAACACTCAAATCCTACCCAATTTAGAAAAGATCGCATTGCCTCACTATGTGTTGAAATCTAATCCATATTGTTCAAATCTTCCACTATTTTAGCGAATACTTTACTCAATGCGACAATGTTTTGTTCAAACTAGTTCTATTTTAGTAAGCAATTTATTATTGTATGTACAATGTGATCGAATCGTTTGTGCTTAATATTATAACTAAGTATAATCTGAGTATAATATTCAGCTTTCAGTGCATTTAATATTTAATGAATCATAATTTTATCTTTGAAGATTCGCTTCGTAATCAACTTCTTTCCTAAAACAAACATTTTTAGATGTGCAACGTTTAATTCTTACATTTTCAATTTGCATTTCTTTGATGTTAACTTTGAACATTTTTTGTTGTTAAACTCACGTCTGTGCCTAGTTGTAGCGATTTTTAGAATGTTCTTACATGTAATTACAACTATAGCTAGGATGCCGATCTCAGTAAACTCTCCTAGAAAAAACGCCTTTAGTACTACTCATACAATCAAAAAACCTTTAATTTGAGCCTCGCTAATTGATATGCCCCATGCATCATTTCTCCCAGCATCTTTTAGGAGTCTGCTCACGTGTTCGTATATTTTCCTCTAACAAATTGGACGAGGGTTTTACTTTTACACATCCCTACGGCTACTAAGAATCGCTCAAGTTCGTGCGTCATCGCAAACTATGCAAATATTTCCAATATTACGTTTTCAAAGAAGTCGTATTCGTATACAGCCTGACATTTCCCTGTTCTTGTTTTATGTATCTACTGTTACATTTTAAAATATCAGTCCCAATCAGAGTATGCCTTATATCGTTAAATAGCTAATAGTCTATTATTTGTTACTTTCCTCCTTCAGGACAAATGCATGTACATGTATCCCCATCGCCCGAAGCAGGGACAGGATTAACCGTATCTATAACAAGCTCGTAGAGATTTCAGGAATGTTCCTGTATTTGTTTCTAAAAGGGAACAACTGATAAATCATACAAATTATTTTTCTGTAATGCTTTTGACGAAACTTTTTTGACATGATAACAGTCAATTTCTGTATTCTTGGCTACGGTGGCCAGTCTGCAAGAGACTGTCCAAATACGCAGTAGATATTAAAGTGCACAAGTGTGTGCCCGAACACAAGTGCACTTCCATATCCTTCACTCTGACGATCTGGTGGATACAGTTCTACAGGACCGGAGAGAGATCAGACGCAGGATCGACGGCTTAGCATCCTTTCCCATTTTTTTATAGTGTTCCGGCATAATGGTTTCCCTACGCCTGATGGAAAGCGAAAGAGAAACCCAAGCCGCTGTGACAACGGTCAAGTAACTGGTCAGTTACAGTCAGTTGCCACCGCCATGCCGGCTCAACGCTAACCCCTATTAGCTCCGGAAACTCACACCGGCTGAAACACGACACGGAAGTCATTTGGCTGTGGTATTCTATAGGGTGGAGGTCCTTCCCCGGACGAGCAGCTCAATTCGAGTGAAGATTCGCTATGCCCTACATCTTTTGCTACCACCCATGTGGCAATACCAAAGTGTTAGCACTAAATAAAAATGTTAACCATTACAAAGGTAACAACATCCATTGAACAAACACGCAAGCCTGTTTTATGCTCGGACACAGGTCTCAAAATTCGCTCTCAGCTTGGGCATGTTTGTGCATAAATTTCTATATTCAACTACAGACTCCACGCCGCTGTATGAGGATTACAACGGGTGAAATATCAATGGTTTCATCGTATGAATCAAAGTTCTGCATAACGGTTACTTCTTTTTCTCCATAAATCAGGTCCAATAATATCAAACAATATCACACCATTCGAACTTAAATTTTTGTACCTATTTTTTATTTATTTATTTATTTATTTATTTATTGGACTACCAACATAAGATACAGTAGGTACACAATACTTATGATTAGATTACAATTGTTCTTAAAACTAACTGCACTTACAATAACAGGTAATCTCAGCATGCATAAATTATAGTGGTAACAAAAATATAAAGAAATACATATATAAATATATAATATAATTATTATGTGAAACTATGAATCTAAGATAAGTAATACAAAATTTTTAAAATTTTTAAAATAAATCAGAGAATAATAACTTAATAATTAACATGTTTATAGAATTAACAGGGTTTGCCATTATTTTTAAGTATATATAAAAATTTGGGAAGACTATGAAGGTGAACATCGAGCTCGGGTATCCTTTTTGTCAAGTCATCATAGAGGCGTGATAAACGTATGACAGGTGAGTTAAGGCCCAATCTCGTCTTGCAAAATTTCTTCCCAAACAGACCACAAGGATGTCGCGGTAATCTGTTCGGGATTTTGAAATCTAATTTATTTAGGAGTTTTGAACAGTCTATTTGATTGTTCAATAATTTATATAGGATAGACATATCCAAGTAGGTGCGTCGTGAAGAGAGCGGATCCAGCCTGTGATATTTGGTTCTGTCTTCGTATGATGTCAATGTCCTGGGGGTCCCAAAACGAAAAGTTAGATTGCGAATCAGTTTTTTTTGAACTTTTTCAATACGGGACATATGTAATTTGTAGGACGGACACCATACTGAGCAACAATATTCAAGCTTGCTCCTTACATAGCTATTGTACAGGAGGGTGACTGTAGAACGGTTTTTAAAGTCTCTAGTGGTTCGTAGAATAAATCCTAATGATTTGTTTGCCTCTTTTATAATTTTGTCAATGTGATCTATAAACCGCAGCCGACTATCTATCAAGACACCCAGGTCCCTGACAACCGTAACCTCCTCGAGCTTATTATCAGCAACAGCGTATTCAGAAAGAAACTTATTTTTTTTCCTGGTGAATTTTATATGATAGCATTTTTGAGAGTTCAATACCATCCTGTTCCTGTCACACCATTCCTGGAGGCCGTTAATGTCCTCTTGCAGTTTCATAGATTCTGCAATGGATGAAACTTTCCTAGCCAGCTTAAGGTCATCAGCAAAAAGGTATATATTACTGTATTTTATCACGTGCACAACATCATTAATAAAAATATTAAAAAATAAGGGCCCAAGCACAGAACCTTGAGGCACACCTGAATGTGCAACAAAAGGATGCGATTGATCCCCATCCACCACAACCCTCGAAGGGCGATTTGTAACGTAGGATCTGCACCAGTCCAGGAGGTTGTCCGTTATACCAAACTTGTACAGCTTTTCTATGAGGATAATATGATCAACCTTATCAAATGCCTTCGAAAAGTCTGTATAGATTACATCTACTTGATGTCCGAGATCCACAGCCTCCATTAATTCCGATGTAAATAGCATCAAATTGGTATTGGAGGATCTTTTCTGCATAAAACCATGTTGATCATCACTTACATGTTTATGAATATGCCTATACATGACCGCGTGAACCATAGACTCAAAGACCTTCGACATTGTTGTGAGAATGGAAACAGGTCGATAATTAATTACGCATTCTTTTTTCCCACTTTTAAAGATGGGAACCACTCTTGCTTGCTTCCAAGAATCAGGGAATGTACCCGTATTCAGTGACTTGTTATACAAGATTGATAATGGAAGCGCCAGCGCGCTTGCACAATTAATTAAGAACAGTGGGGGGATATTATCCGGACCCATTCCCTTTCCTGCATCGAGCCTCCTCAATTTGAGTTTTACTTCATCTGGACTGAATTGAAAAGATTGCAGTGTATCTATCCTCTCTTTATAGTGCCATGAAGTGTTTTCAGGTAGCCCTGTGGTAGAATCGTCATTTGAGTAAACCGAAGAAAAATGATTCGCGAACATATCAGGGATTCGATATATTTCAGATGATATTTCACCGTTTAAAATCATAGTACTCGGATATGATGAGCTATTCTTTCTCAAGTTTTTGACATGTGTCCAAAAATGTTTTGGATTTTTCTTTATTTCAGTCTCAATTGAATCAACATAACTATTATAGCACCTCGTTATCATTATTTTACAATCGTTCCGTAAATATTCAAATTCTAGCTTATCAAGAGGATTTCCAAATTTTTTGTACTTTTTATGATATTTTGACTTTTTCTTTAGTAAATGTATTAATTTTGGCGTAAACTATTTTAGTACATTAGTAATAAAACTATGAAACTGAGAATGGGTATAGCTTACCCTAAATGTTGCGGAGGTCTGATGGCAGTCGCTCTGTATAAAAGCTTAGCCCTCGCCAAATCTCTTAGTTTGGGAAGCCGACCCTGAGACAATCAGGAAAAAGGCTAGGATGATAAATGAGTAATAAAACTATAAAAAAAATATGATTCACTTGATTCGGATAATTTGTCGTAAAGTTTCAAATCTGTTCTAGCTTACTGATAGGCTACAAATTATATCGTCCAAGTGTCCATAACCGCTGACCTTCGCCATACCACAACAGCGTAACGAAAGCCAATCCGACATTAGATGTAGACCAAACGATATTGTCTCTTTGACGCACGCGTAGTTACAACAACGTTCCGTTAACAATAACACGAAATTGCAACAAAACCCTGTACTAGTCAGGTGGTACTTCCGACCATTGTACAGTTTTGACAAGTAATTAACCCATTATATTTCGCTAAATGGCGTACCGCATTTTCAATTTAGACACCTACCATCACTATTTTGTCGCAACTCAATACGTCTTAAGAAATCTCTTTCATAATTTGTTCCAATCTTGGAATTCTGCTACTCAAACTGTATATGTACAATTGAGTTAATGGCATGAAAACTGTTGACCTCAATCTTATGTATTGGACTCACAATCACAATGCGGTCTTAGCAAAAAAATAAGTGATGATGACCGGTACAGTTGCCAAGTTTGTGTAATAAATAAACCGAAACAGATGTAAACACAATGAAGTACGCACAATCCGTTAAATATGTGCGAATATACTGTACATTAACTGTTGGATGGATACTATCACTTACTACTTATTTTTAAATATCAATTTAGCAACAATGGCAGTGCCGTTAAATAATGGAAACCCCGCGTTAAATAATATTTGGTGCTATTTAGTAGTAGGCTCGGTAAGGATTCTTTATAACGCCGAATTTTAGAATTATTATAAAACGAACAAACATCGAATTTACACGTTGAACGAATGAAATGACCTGTCATGTGGACTTCAACTTCAGCTTTATCCTTAAAAAAAAAGGTTTCTGCGGAATTATGGCTATAAGCGAGTCACATGTCAAATGATATTCTCCTCTTCTTTTACCAAATACTATTTTGAGATTTTCATTTATAACTTTTTTTTCATTAGGTATTTGATTGAATAAGCGTAAATGATTGAAAAAGCTATTTTGTATACAATTATGAACATTTGAATAAGCGACAAAAAAAACATGTTTCATTAACCTTTAAATGTCATGCAACTTGAAGGCTAATTCTTGAGTTATTAACAGCTGTTATTATCGAAATCAAATAATTATACTGTGATCTATAAGTGTTTTAAAATTATTCTTTGCCTTGAGGTCATGCTTTAAGATAACTTAAATATTAATTGCGGACTTAGTATAAATCTAATATTACCCACCACCTACCCATTACTATATGTATAGTTTAGTAACATAGTAACATTATAATTGCGAAACTTCCCGAACTATAAGAAAGAAACCTTTTGTAATTAATTAAAAACCCTACAAAAATTTACCCTTTTTATTTTACTGTAACAAGTGTACCAGAATGAAAAATATTTATCTATCAATTATATCGGTGTTGAAGTTTAGTTATGTACTTTTTCATTTTACAATTATTAACATTTATTGCTATATTAGAAACATAACGCCTTGTTTTTAAAAAAAACTACATAAGTTAATCAGTTGTCTAGTACCCATAGTACAAACTTCGGCGTATTTTGGAACCAGATGGCGCTCTGTTGTTCAGTGTGGCTTGGGTTATAATTATCCCTCAGTTTAATGAGGGATCGAATTTAATCTATAAATGGAAACTGCTAAATCAATTTGATGTAGGTAGGGTAGGTAAGGTACTTAACTACTTACGTAACTTTAAACTTTGTAATCGATTTTCTTTATTTAATTAGAAGATATCATACTGCACTTGCCTACTATGTTTGCTACAATACAGTAATGTTATACATATCAAGAGTATGCACTATGCATGCATATAATTAATTTAATTCTAGAACATTCTTAAGAATATGTCGTAATAATTTTATTTTTCTTTTACAGGTACGTATTTGCAACATCTATTACCTAGCACTCATATTTCAGTAAGTAAGTAAACATTTAAGAACAGCATATTATACTAACTAAATAAGATTTTTTCATATACTATCATAACAATTTAGAAGAGTCCATTGACCCTACCGGGGATCGAATCCTGTACCTTCGAATCGTCCGCGGCTTAATGATCTAACGATTCAGATCGCCACTGAGGCCGTCAAGTACAAAAGAGCTGTGTAAAATTTACCAGATTTTTAAAATGATCCTGTTATCAAGTTCCTTGGATACTCTATTCTCATTTACACAAAATGGGTAATACTAGAATTAAACAATAGGATAGGAATTTTCTGATCAAAAGAATGGAGTGCATTGTATGACGTAATTATAATAATAAATAATTTTGAATTAATCCGACTGTAATATATTAAGGACAAAGTTGCAGTCGACCAACCAGTTGTTATATCAGATGTAATCACAGCCATGTTTGATTCTAATCAAGCTGTCGGCGACTTATAATTGCGTACTTACTTAAAGTGAACTTACAATCTGAGTAGCTCATCTGTTGAAGATATATTGTTTAATTAATTTGCGAACTCATTATCTTTTGCTGAGAAGATAATAGTGTTCGTATAATTGCCTCATAATCATCCTAATGGAATCCCTGATTTATAAGGTGGCTAAGACTATTGTTCGCGCAGTTTTCCAGGCAGGGACTGAAAGCGGTTACGGTATAAGGTTACGGTACCGGTATAAAATAAGTGTACCTTAATAAAATAAAGGTAAGGGTATACCGTTATTCAACCGGTATAAAATATCGGTACCGAAAAGCCGCGACGTTGCCAAACGGCTGCGGATTGTTGGCAACGTCGCGTGCGTTGCGTGGAGCGTATCGATCGACACCGGCAAAATATTCTTCTTGACATTTCTTATCTGTCCGTGCATAGCACGCGAAAGACTGCCTGTGCATGGCACACGCGAAAATTCTGGTCAGTGATAGAATGAATGTCGTCTCACTTTTCAATACAAATAATATTTTTTGATGTTGTCTGATATTTAAATTTTTTTTTTAAATAATTTTGTTTATTATGTTTAGATACTATTTATATGTATACCCATCACAATTTTAAGTAGTTATTTTGTTTGTAACTTTATTATGTATCTAAAATATATACATAAGTAGGTAATAAGGTACCTATGTGCATTACTTCTTAGTAGTTAGTTTTTAAAATTAGTTGGTAAAGTTATTGACTGGTATAGAATGCCACACGGCATCAAGTCCGTCATTTGTACTTTCATCATCATGACGATGATGATGATAGTATAGTTTTCTGACTCGCCCAATGGTTGACTGGTATAGAATGCCACACGGCATTAAGTCCGCCATTTGTACTTTAATCATCATCATGATGATGATGATGATGATGACGATGTTATAGTGTTCTGGCTCGCCCAATGGTTGACTGGTTGAGAGTGCCACACGTCATTAAGCCCGCCATTTGTACTTTCATCATCATCATGATGATGATAATGATGATGTTATCGTTTTCTGACTCGCCCAATGGTTGACTGGTATAGAATGCCACACGGCATTAAGTCCGTCATTTGTACTTTCATCATCATGATGATGATGATGATTGTATAGTTTTCTGGCTCGCCCAATGGTTCACTGGTTGAGAATGCCACACGGCATTAAGTCCGCCATTTGTACTTTCATCATGATGATGATGATAGTATAGTTTCTGACTCGCCCAATGGTTGACTGGTATAGAATGCCACACGGCATTAAGTCCGCCATTTGTACTTTCATCATCATGATGATGATGATGATGACTGATGATGATGACGATGTTATAGTGTTCTGGCTTGCCCAATGGTTGACTGGTTGAGAATGTCACGTCATTAAGCCCGCCATTTGTACTTTCATCATCATCATGATGATGATAATGATAATGTTACCGTTTTCTAACTCACCCAATGGTTGAGTGGTATAGAATGCCACACGGCATTAAGTCCACCATTTGTACTTTCATCATCATGATGATGATGATGATGTTATAATTTTCTGACTCGCCCAATGGTTGACTGGTATACTCGTAGAATGCCACACGGCATTAAGTCCGCCAGTTGTACTTTCATCATCATGATGATGATGATGATTGTATAGTTTTCTGACTCGCCCAATGGTTGACTGGTAGAGAATGCCACACGGCATTAAGTCCGCCATTTGTACTTTCATCATCATGATGATGATAATAGAGAATGCCACACGGCACATAATGTATTTTCCCGCACAGTACAAACATTTGTGTTCATAATATGTCTGTTTGTATTGGTCTGGGTGTTTTCTATGTATAATATGTATTTATTTACAAAAAAAAAAGTATATAAGTAAGTTTATCAGTTGTCTAGTACCCATAGTACAAGCTTCGGCTTAGTTTGGGGCTAGGTGGCGCTGTGTGGCCCAGGGTGGCATGTCTTGGGTTATTTATATTTATTTATTATTATTTTAAATTTGTAGTTTCCTGACACGCCCAATGGTTGACTGGTATAGAATGCCACACGGCATTAAGTCCGCCGTATGTACTTTCATCGTCATTATGATGATGATGTTATAGTGTTCTGGCTCGCATAACGGTTGACTGGTATAGAATGCCACACGGCATTAAGTCTACCATTTGTACTTTCATCATCATGATGATGATGATGATGTTATAGTTTTCTGACTCGCCCAATGGTTGACTGGTATACTCGTAGAATGCCACACGGCATTAAGTCCATCATTTGTACTTTAATCATCATCATGATGATGATGATGTTATAGTGTTCTGGCTTGCCCAATGGTTGACTGGTAAAGAATGCCACACGGCATTAAGTCCGCCATTTGTACTTTCATCAATGATGATCATCATGAGATGATGATGATGATTGTATAGTTTTCTGACTCGCCCAATGGTTGACTGGTATAGAATGCCACACGGCATTAAGTCCGCCATTTGTACTTTCATCAATGATGATCATCATGAGATGATGATGATGATGTTATTGTTTTCTGACTCGCCCAATGGTTGACTGGTATACTCGTAGAATGCCACACGGCATTAAGTCCGCCATTTGTACTTTAATCATCATCATGATGATGATGATGTTATAGTGTTCTGGTTTGCCCAATGGTTGACTGGTAAAGAATGCCACACGGCATTAAGTCCGCCATTTGTACTTTCATCAATGATGATCATCATGAGATGATGATGATGATTGTATAGTTTTCTGACTCGCCCAATGGTTGACTGGTATAGAATGCCACACGGCATTAAGTCCGCCATTTGTACTTTAATCATCATCATGATGATGATGATGACGATGTTATGGTGTTCTGGCTCGCCCAATGGTTGACTGGTAGAGAATGCCAAATGGCATTAAGTCCGCCATTTGTACTTTCATCATCATGATGATGATGATTGTATAGTTTTCTGACTCGCCCAATGGTTGACTGGTATAGAATGCCACACGGCATTAAG
Source organism: Conogethes punctiferalis (assembly GCA_031163375.1). Lineage (NCBI taxonomy): Eukaryota > Metazoa > Arthropoda > Insecta > Lepidoptera > Crambidae > Conogethes > Conogethes punctiferalis. Next base: position 1,783,402 of record CM062085.1, on the reverse strand, counting down.
TCCGACATTTGTACATGATGATGATGATGATGACGATGTTATAGTGTTCTGGCTCGCCCAATGGTTGACTGGTAGAGAATGCCACTCGGCATTAAGCCCGCCATTTGTACTTTCTTTGAGCAATAAAGAATACCTACGACAACTGATAAAAAACGGACCCGACACTTGATAAGTGTGAACAGAGGCGCCGACATCCGATTAAAATCCGGACCCGACACCCGTCAAGTAGGAACGGGCTCTTATTGGTATTAGAACAACGAGGGTACCACAAATACATACTTAATTACAAATATAATTTGACACGGAAGAATCACAAATGTTCACATGAATGTTTGTCCCGGGTGGGGATCGAACCTACGACCCAAGGTTCAGAATGCAAGAGTCCACTACCACTTACAACACTACCAATTGCGCCACCGAGCCAGTCATTCTCAGAATAGTTTGTCTCCTCTCCCCGTCTCTTTCATACCGAAATTACCTTTATTTTACGGTACCTGAAAATTTCGGTACCGGTATAAATTTAGATATCGAAATATTCCGGTAACCGTTATATTTCGGTATGACGTCATACCGAAATATAAAGGTACCGTAATTTTTCGGTTATTCAGTCCCTGTTTCCAGGATTAGAACAGGACCACCCCATGTCGTCCCCTGTGTCGTACAAGACTACTAAGGGAGTATGGGGATGTAAGGGAGCAGCCTATAATCTTTTCGGTCCAAGCCAACCTCACCTGCCCGTGGGCAATCTGCCGCATAACAAACGAGGCGCTGGCAAACGAACGACGAAACGACTGGTGGCGGTATAACCATCACCATTGAAGGCTCAGCTAAATACAACAGACCGATGACGGGCAGCAGCGTCACCGGAGCGTAAAGCTACGCCTTGCGATCACAAACCCGCCTGCCCAGCGTGGCGATTATGGTATATCCTCCAGATGTGTGATCTAAGTGGCGAACAACTGGATAGGCCAGCAGTATATGCATAGGCTGATGATGAAAGGAGTATCAGGAAACAGGCAGCAGCTATTACCTCGGTACAAATTAAACCTATCACCGACTCGTTTCCTGATAGTCGTCAAATGTTTGTCAAACTTGCCGCTGCTGAATGACAAGTATTCTAATGAAACGTATCAACCGCGCTATGAATGATATTAATTAAGCCCAATTTTGACGTAAAACAGGGACAATAGAGCGTTTGCGAGCATTTCCGTTTGTGCTTCATAGTGAATTTCATGGTTAGTTCAGTTCTTATGGTGTGGACAAATAGCAAGTGGTTGCCTCATAGTCATTATGAGTTAGTCTAAGAAGCATTTGTGGTTTCATGGCTGTCCTAGTACTAACTAGCTACTAAGGGCCCCATGGCACAGATTAATAAATACTTTAGTTACTCCCATGGCTCCACCCCATAAGACGTTTGACGAAGGGACCGAGGTCTTTAGTGGGTATTTCCTGTGTATATTCCCTTAGTGGTCTTCTACGACACCCATGGTATAAGATGTGGTGATCCTATGCTAAATTCAAATACCACAGGTCCTAAGGTCACCACGCTTAATATCATCTATTAATTATGTATTGCTGTTCTTTTTATGTTACTACCTGAAAGTAATGTGCGTTATATCTATATGTTTATATCGAGTGCTGGTGCTCTGTGACACAGGCTGTAACAATATCCTAGCTCGTCTGAGCTGACACCAGTCTCTCACAATCTATTTGATTTACGTCTGACCAAACTTTATGCGCAGATTGTGAAGAAATTTAAGAATTTTTATTATTTCTTATTTTGTTTAACTATGCAAGAAAAGTTTCGTCTAATTGTCTAGTACAAGTGAACAATATAGTTCGTAGCTATGTGACTGATGTGTTGTTGAGAACATATATTCTAATCATTCAATCAACTGAAATTAATAACATTCCTTGAACATAACACGCCTGTAATATATTCCATCAAGAGTGAGCGAGATTCATATTATTATTAAACCGCCCACCTTTGCACAGTGAAATCAATTTGCATTCCATGCATGCTAAACAGATCACAAAACACGTTACCAATATTTGTTCACACCAGACACATGAAGTTTCATTAAATTTTACAAATCCTGTTATATAAAATACCTACACACAGTAATATATCAATCAAAATGGTAGACACCTTGGAATGGGCTAAGAACGTGATTATACATACCTAATCACGTTCTTAGCCCATTCCGTACCTTCCCTTTGAATCACTTTAGGTATCTCTTATAAATAACCGCATCAAAATCCGTTGTCATACATAAGGATAGACATACAGATTACAGACTATACGAAGATTCATTTGTTGCCAAGTGTGCCTTGTCCAATTGAGACTGATTGCTAAAACGTATTATCAGAAATTATCGCTTGTTACCTACAGTGATTGTGTTTTAATAGTCAATTACATTAAAATGGTAATCCACTATTTTATAATGCATCTGAATATGTTATGCCAGTGGAGAACTAATCGACACGTTATAACCAAGATCGTATGACGTAGTATAGATAATTTTTTTATTTTATTTCTCTACTAAACGCACATATTTAAGACTCAAATAAGCTGACTCTGCGAACCCCGTATCACCACAGAACTTATTTCTAAGCCCGGTTCCATTTTCGGTCACATTAGAGAATCTTCATGTAGAAATTTGTAATTTCTACCTTTTAGAAGAAGAAGATTGATTATCGCACTCTTTCGCCACTCAGATTTGCAGGTAATACTGTACTAATATAGGTATTACCAAATCGAGAGTAAAAAATATTGGCTAAGCACACGCAACTAGATTCCTTTGTTCCCTGTTTTTGTTTAAATTATTATCATTGTTAGTGTAGATATTTAATTTTTACTTGCACAAATCAGCAATAGTCACTGCCCATTATGATGAAATAAGTAAATCCCTACTTGTTACGGGGGCGGGGCCTGGTAACAAAGGTTTTTTTAAACCCATCACGGGCACCAGACTCTCACACTTTCGGACATAACATGTAAGCTGCTTATATTTAAGATAATCTAAAATAAGAGTCCACTTGTGTGAGAAATAAATAAATATTATTATTATTATTATTAACTAAGCTATTGAAAACAGTTAACTTATCAAAGTTAACAGTTTGAAAGCAATCATTTCCACACGGTCGTCCAATTTTTATCCTAACTTCCGCGTTTCCGAACACAAACTAAACTTAATCTTGTAAACATTGTTCGAGTTTCCCGCGTTATCGGCCACTATCGACTCTGCGCCTGCGCACAATACGAAGTAGCACGTGCGATCCGCGTTACACAAGCCGCCCTACTTGCCGGCAACCACCTGGTACAGACCACAACAAACTCTCCATCACCAGTGCAACTAGAACCCTTATTCCGTACAACTTAGGAGCGCCATAGTATCTCAACTTGATGCGCTTACTGTACCTCGCGTGAGATCTATGTTTATTGGCTTTTAATGCTTCTTTCCCGTGATCTTAATTTATATTGTCGTTAGCAATTTTGAACCTTTTATCACTGGCAACGAAACAGCTGCCGCTCGCGGGCTTGTAATAAAAAAAAAGTACTCGGTTTAATGACATGGCATCATTTTTTAATTTGTACGCTATGAGGATCCCTAAATGACTCAATAGGCCACTGTACAAACTTGTTGTACTCTAGAGTGAGTTAGGCACTATAACTAGCTGTACCGGCGGCGTTGCATGCGTGGATATCGGGTTTCAAAAATAGCGGAATTCCATAAAATTTAGACCTCTAGCAATACATTGGTGAAGACCGCATTCAAATCCACGCTGTAGTTTTCGCGTGATGCGCCTTCAAACATAGAGATAAAAAATTCTCCCGTTTTCCCCACACTTTCCTTTAGCCAATTCTGTACACGAAATATATTTTCAAAATAACTATTAGGGGGTGATAATGATAAGTGATTGATACTGATTCCAAAAATGCAATCAGTAAAAATTTTCAATCGCATCATCATAGCAATAAAAAAAACTACTGAACAGATTTTAACGAAACTTGGTACGATTATTCTTCATACTCCTGGGCAGGTTTTAGTATACTTATCATCATGCTGCAATTCATAGGAGCAGAGCAGTGACAGTAGGGAAAACGGGAGACTTTTTTATCTGTATGTTTGATCGTGCAACACGTGAAAACTACTGCATGGAATTAAATGCGGTTCTCATTATTGTATTGCTAGAGGTCTAACTTAAAATTTAGGTACCATTTTATGGAAGTCCGTTATTTTAGAAACCCGATATCCACGCGGGTGACGCCGCCGGCACAGCTAGTCATAGTATAAAGCAATAAAATTCTCTTGATTGAAATCATTATTAATATGCATTGCCTTATATGTTTGTTTTTGCTTAATCACCAATAACAAACTTATTTTAAGTCTATGTGAATAAAAGTATTTTCATTTCATTTCAACAGCTTTTGAAATAACGCTATTAATCAGTACAATCACAGATGTGAATAAATGTACAAAATAGATATATGGATAGATATTTCTTTGTGTACTGAATTGACTACAATTTCCACATTTTCCTAGCTCTCATACGCAATGGTAATCCAATACTCGCCGGTAACCCAACGTAAACCCACCTGTATGTATGTTTGTACCCTTCACTACGCAATGTGTACAGTGAACCACAAAAGGCATAGGTTATGACATTTGTAGGCAACTGTGCTGCTTTGAATTTTTTTTATACCACAAAGATGGCAAACAAACATACGGCCCACCTGATGTTAAGCGATTACCACAACCTATGAACGAAAAATACCTCTCTCGAAAAATAGGTAAGAAGAACATAGATTACTTCTTAGCAAGACATTCACCGTGGGCTTTAATGGTAACAGAATTATATTCTGTTTCTCAAGCAAAGTAAAATGTATAATTTCGTTTCAAAAATAAAATTCTTAAACTTTAAAATAAGATGCGTTAAGCATTTAAAGTACCTAGCGCTTCTTGACGCCAAATTAGGGCGTTGTAATTATCTATTGATGTTTAGATGTCTTTATCTATATGACATAATAAACTTTTATTTGTCATATTGATAACTATTTATTCGGTGAGGGGAACTCCAGACAGAGAGACAAGTGGAGACAGTTGATAAAGACTACAAAATCTACCAGTAATCAAGATCCTTAGTAATGAGGAAAAGACTGAGAAAAGTTCGGCTAAGACCCGCATGACAGATATGATGTTCACTTAACAAAAACGAAGCCGAGCACATATTATCTCTAGACACGATTAATCTGCAATCTTCAAATGCCGCGCGTCTGACCCCAGCCTTACTCTGCGCAAAGACAATGATCCAACACGGGCGCCTATACTTTGAAGAGCTTTCGTGCAATTAGTCCCCTGCTGTTTGTACAGCAAGTGTACCCACCACATCCCAATTTGAGCAACCACGTTTACGGTACGATCGCTTTTGCATGCGCCATTTTGTACACACTTACATAACAGATTGCCGATTAAGACATTACTTATTTGTTGGGCGCTGGTTGCGTTGTTATTGCTTGTAATTTAGTAATTACGTAGGTGCTATTTGTATGAGTTTTTATCTGTCGCTCTTGGCGGTCAACCTTTTTGTTATGGCTTGCTCAATGCTTTGAAAGAGGAACGAAGTGTAAGTGGTCGAAAATTAATGTTATCTCTTTTATTATAAACCAAACACCGTTTTAATGTAGCTCGTTCGTGACGACGACAGCTATGGGGATTGCAAAGTAGAACCGGCTGGCCTTACATAAGTCAAACGATTAAAAAAGACAATATACCTACCCTATAATGTATATTGTGAGTGAAATGATTTATACAGAGAGGGAAAACGTACATACCTCTGCTAAAAAAAATTAATAGTTACCAAGCCAGCACGGCTAGTTCAGAGTTTTAATACAAGGCAAGGGACAAAAGCCTTGAGCTCCCCCGCAGTCCGGCGATGATCACAAAGTCGCCTTGAGAGCGCACCCATTTTAATAATCTATAATTAATTTTCGAACAGTAAGAATCTATTCTCATCTACTCTCATGTTGAAACCTGTAATATTGACCTGACATCTACCTTATGTACACATGTTTCGAACAAATAAATTATCTTTATCTCTTTATCTTTATTGACAAAAGTTGGTACTCAAAATGAGTCTAGGAACCATTTGTTAGTTTGAAATGATATTTTCTTTCCGTTCGAGTCATGCGTCCCTAGACCTAAATAAACTGTCAACACAATTTGGCACCTGCGATACAAGCTATGAGATTAGTGCACAGGCCGGTAGAAATAAGTCTCTCTTGTAACACTTCTATGAAAATAATGATTATTATTATAGCAATCCCCTGCTGGACATCCAATTCCTCCTAGGCCTCTCCAATTGTTCTGCACTTTGTACGATCGTTGGCTACTCGCATCAAGCACATGCCAGCCATCCTGCGCAAATCGTCACGCCACCTGGCTTGAGGGCAACCTATACTATGTTTGTTGCATTGGCAGCGGGAGGTTAGGGTTAGGCGGTGGTAACTGTCAGGTAACTAACCGGTTAATTACCTGTTATCTTGGGCTCCTCTTTCGATTTCCATCAGGAGTAGGTAAGCCATTAACCCGTTAAAAAAATCCACTCCAGAACTCGTTTACCCCAACTGATCCCACTTCTGCAACTAACATGGCCAGCACACTACCGCCATCTGTTTGTTCATCTTCATAATTCACAGGGGTTTTATTTTAGGTATTCCACGAATGTCGTCGTCAAACCAACCAGCATTAATTACTCAATAAACCTTATTAATAACACCATTGTCCTGTTCCCGACCGGTCTGACCCACAGCCGGGTTTAATTAGAAAGCAAGCACTTAATCAAATATTCAAATGGATTGCGACATTATCTAATATCGAAATTATATTGCGCTCGGTTTATCTGGGCTAATAGGTAATTATGGTAGCGAAGTAAGCCGGTAAGTAAAGAGCTTTCTAGGATTCAGTTTGGGTTTTCAGCCACGTTTCTGTACTGACCCAGTACAATGTTCTACTACGAAGCGTGGCGTATTGAAGCCTCCTCTCTCTTTACGTGATTTGAGCAGTGAAGACCGGGACACAAAAGTTACTAGCCGCAGCCCACAGCTTTGTTAAAGTATAAAAACATGGTATGTCAAAAAAATATCAAGCATAAATGCAACAGTGACGCGTGTATTAAAAATAAATTGATATTTACACGGGCTATCGGAAATTATAATGTATGCAGGCATGCCAGCACGCTAGTAGCTAATTGTTATCGTGTGCAGTAATTTCAACACTTGTCCGGCACGCTTCCGACTTTAAAAAAAAGCCCGGCCAAGTGCGAGTAACACTCGTGCGCAATGGGTTCCGTATCATTGACTAGAATTTCAGGTGTTTACCTGGTGCTGATATTAATATGAGGCAAAGAACGGCAATAAAATCACTTTTGTTATAGCTAATAGAGCCCTGGATAGCCGAGCATTTTGTGAATATTTCAAGTCCCTACCTGTTGCTATTAGTGATTTCGAGCAAAAAAGGGCAAAAGAGTCGTGTTTGTTGTATGTTTGGGAGCCCTCTCTTAAATTTTTATATTATTTTGTTTTTAGTATTTTTGCAACGGAAATACCTATATCATTTGTAAACATTTAAACCGTCCAGCTATCGTGGTTCTTGAGATACGGCCTTGTGACAGAACTGAGAGACAAGACGGACGGACGGTCAACGCCGCCTTAGTAATAGGGTTCCGTTTTTACTCTTTGTATACGGAACCCTAAAAAAACGCGGAAAGTGCAAATCCCTATTCCGCACATTGTCATGCAACACAACTAATATCCCCCCTTCCTCCTGCACTTAACATACGAAAACACATTCCTAATGTCCACGCTAAACGAAAATGACTACTAACATTTTCGCATACACACGCCGCAGATATTACTACAAAATTTCGCGATGCAGCTTAAATACTCACGTGTAACCTCAACCTTGTTCGTGAGGAATTTAAAGTTTAAATTTAAACGTTGTATTGTAACAATGCTGCTTCCGCCAAACATTTTCCCAACCGTCTATTTCCCATTATAAGTACTCCAATCTGTTTAAGCGCTGTCATTTGCGTAATACGTAACACTTCACAGGCGGTTACGCCGATGGCTTTGAAATATATTATTTACTTATGTGCTTTATAATAATGTCGTATTTATGTAACCGAATGAAGTGAAAAGTTGCGTGCGTTGTACGTGTATGACGATTAAGTGTAATCGTCAAAATAATAGAGGTGTTTATTGAAACACTTCTATTTTGATGTCATTACAAAAAGTCGACAAAGATCTTTCAAATTAGTACCAAACAGCTGTATCTGCCGATTCATTTAAAATGGATGTATACATAATAGAACCTAATATAGATCAATGTAAGTCTTTTCCGGTGCCCCTCAGTCCGGTGATGGCAAGGCCGAAAATACGCAAGAAAAGGGTATAGGAAATGCCTAATTTTAATATTAGATTTTGTAATTATGTATTTTGAATCTCGTAAAACTATCATCAGGATAACATACAATAAAATTCAAGTAGATCTTTACCGAACAAATGACTTAATATGAGTGGTACTTAGGTACCTAAAACTATTTATACTATGATGAACAGATGACACATAAACATTCAAAATTCATCCACGCAATTTTACATACTTGCATAATGCCCGGACCCGGCTATTGATACAGCATTGTACAATAAATCAATGGACTTAATTAACATTTGAAACCTGTCCCAAAACGCCGGTACAATAGTAAAAGTAAGATCGGATTCATTGTCACTGTGTCGAAAGCAAAAAGACGAATTTCATTAGTGGACCATAAGAATTGGGTCGTAATACCGAGTAAAGTCGAAACGTGTATTACTCGTTCACTCTCGTATCGGCGGCCGTCCTCTCGATGTCTACAATGCCGTTGCTGTCCCTCTCGTAACGAGTGCAAAAGAGTAGGACGAAGGATGTAGGTTGGATGATTAATTTTCGGCGAGAAGCCATTGCCCAATTATGCGATTGTCCATTTTGGCGCGTCCAACTTCGTTATTTTGAGCCTTGAAACTGATACATGTCAATTATTTCCGATATTATATTATGCTGTCGCCGAAACAACTACAAATAGGCCGCTTACGGCGACTTATATTAATGTCTCACTGATATAAACTAAGTACCTGTCTTCTGTTTAATTTTATAAAGAGGTAAAGATTGTGTGTTGTGCTTATAGAGATTACTCATTCGATACCATATAGCTCTCTCAATAATGGTTTAAACATCTCTCGTAATGCGTACTTCTATTTATTAGAGGAGATGGATAAATACTTTGTTGCACATCAAATATCCGCCAAGTTTATTCGAAACTTCGTTGCACAGTATTACGACTACGAGCCATATCATTGTTTGTGATCTATTGCAGAGAAGTTGTAGGTGGAGGAAAACTGGAAACATATTAAATACAATTTAAGCGTTAAAATCAAATTGACAGGCTCGGTGGCTCATTTGGTAGTGATCTCTGCCCTCTGAGCCAAGGGTCGTGGGTTCGATTCCCGCACATTACAAACATTTGTGTTCATGAACATGTCTGTTTGTATTGGTCTGGGTGTTTTCTATGTATAATATGTATTTATTTACAAAAAAAAAAGATATCTAAGTAAGTTTATCAGTTGTCTAGTACCCATAGTACAAGCTTCGGCTTAGTTTGGGGCTAGGTGGCGCTGTGTGGCCCAGCGTGGCATGTCTTGGGTTATTTATTTATTATTTATTATTATAATTTAAGCGTTAAAATCAAATAATGTATAGTATCTTACCTAGTTCACATTATGTCTATAGTGTTAGAGGATAATAATCAACTACTACACGCAGCAATATTTGCCACATTCAGGAGTGACCGCACTATCGTTGACAGTTGAAGTTTGACGTTACGGTGACACTAACAGCTGTCATCGAGTTCCCGCCGATTATTACTTTTTCGGTCACTGGTTGAATGTGTGTTTGTAATTGGATTGTGTAAATAAATACTTTCAGATTATGATAAAGTCTCTTAATAGGTATTTTTCAGTCATTAACTGACTAAAACATTCACTGACTATTTTAAAACTGATTGCCTATGCTAAAATTAATCTTGTAGAAAATTGACATTCTCAAACTTAATATTGTAGTTTGAACCGTACGCTAATAGATCAGTCAGTTGCCTTGCTCCTTTTAAAATCTTCATACATAAACAGTTTGAACGCCACTATTAAACTAACCCAGTTATACGCATTATGTCCAATTTATTAGGCAATTCATGTTTTTCTCCACGTTTTCGCATGACTCGGCGGAGGTCAGGCGGACGCAGGAAATATTGACACTTTCCATTGATTTCCTCATTCCGACCTGCCGTATTATGTCGACCCAGCGGCAATATACAGCACTTTTAGTTTCCTTGACCAAAAATCGACGTACTTAATTTACTGTTTTTATTTATTGGACGGAATAACCTTGCAAATTGGGAAAAGCGATACATAATATTTCTATCAAAGTTCCGATATCTTGGTATGTTTCAAAATAATAGGAGATTGTGAATAAGACTGTTTAAAATTCATTTACCTACCGAAAACCTACTGCGGTCACCAACCCCAAAATTTTAATGGTCCAATTATTATTTGGGGGAGTTCTATGTCCAGCAGTGGACGTTTACAGGCTGATGATGAAGATTTATTAACAAGGTAACCAACCAATAGATCCCCAACAATTGAGTAACAAATGGGGCTTGACCGATTATGAGCTGGTTGCAAATCTTCTGGTTAATGGTTTCCCCTAATTCAAAGTGCCAAGGTCAAATCAATTAAGATATCAAGATTTATAATTAATCTCGGGTATCTTATATCTGTAGGATTAATTCCTTCTTCTCTTACTAAAGATTAAAACTGAAATAAACTAATGGTGTGGCTCGCCCGCAATATTTCATTTAAGAAGCTGTGGTCGGGCAATGGCGGGCTCCTAGATTATTCTTATATTTTGTAACCACAGGTGTTCATTTGATTCTGTAATGAAAATTACTTGTAATACATGTAACGAGACTTGCGTCTTATTTTTTTTACAAAATAAAAAAAACTCAATGAAATCTAAATAACAACTTTATTTACTCGTATACGCTTTTAAAAAACACTTACAAATCGTTAAGCACTGAGTTCAGGGTTCGGTAAGCACTAAGCAGTATTCAACTGAGAAGAGAACTTATGTAGTTTCTCTTTCCAGTGTAATGTTAACAATTTTGGATGACAATTTAAACTATTTATTTTAAATATCACTGAATATAAACAACACAACACAATCAAACGAATTGAATTACTTTAGTTCCAAGTCCAACGTCATATTTTTGATAGATCTTACGTAAATGTGATTCCTCTCCTGCTACTCTGTTTACCAGTTTTATATTTGTATTTTTATCTTAGAATTTTTTATTTTACCGTACCAACACGTGTCTTAAAATCAGGTGGAAATAACCATTCAAAACAATTTACCTGTTAGTAAACCACAACAAAATAATTCTCACAAAAGTCACCTGAAAACACCTGACGTATTTTATCGCAATTTTGTGAGAAATTCAGCGTATTGAGAACGTCTTCACGGGCGCAAGGATCAAAAACTCATTACGTACCCGTGAAAATGAGGATCGCGTGTCCGATGCCGAGACAAATCGAGATTACTCCACTCAATCGGAAATGGGGTACTCGTGTAGCGATGCCTGCGATGAATCGGGAAAATGTGGGAAGAAATACGTAGAAACGGAAAATATATACTTATTTGAACTTGATTTGATTTTGTTTGTTTGTTTGAACACGCTAATTTCAGGAACTACTGGCCCGAATTGAAAAATTCTTTTTGTGTTGAATAGACCATTTATCGAGGAAGGCTTTAGGCTATATAACATAACGTTGCAACTATTAGGAGCGAAGAAATAATGGAAAATGTAAAAAAAACGGGGAAAAAATAACTATTCCACGCGGACGACGTCGCGAGCACAGCTAGTAATCAAATAAACAAAGATTTCGCACGTTATTCTGCGCTTTCTAAAGGAAATTAAACTAAGTAATTTACTCTTAGCGGTCAGTTCTCGCTGAAACTCGCCTAACCTAGTACACTGAAGTTGTTCCAACGGGTATGATAATTTCTAGCAATAAAACCGCCCGACTCTGGCACTCCACAAAGTTCAGCCAACAGATTTACTATAGTAATTCAATTAGTATAATCGGGCCGCAATCACTCGTCAACAAATGGTTTATTGTTATTACCGCATTATGGAGTAATAGTCTTGCCGGGGGCATAGCTGATCATTAATAATATTTTAGGTCGCGAATTCGGACTAACGAAGGCTTAGTTACGAGTTATCTTTGGACGTAGTTAAGCAAAAACGTTACAAGCCACAGGTCACATGAACTTGAGTTAATATGATAAATCCTTTTTTTTGACACATTTTTTTTACTTATTTGACAGAATTTTAGCTTTCAATTCATACTTCATGAATTGAGGAATTTCAACTTTCAATTCATAATTCAACTCATAAAGTTTGAAGCTGAAATTAAAAAAAAGTGTCAAAATAAAAGGATTTATCATATTAACTCAGTTCGTCTGACCTGTGGGTTGAAATTTTTTTGCTTAACTAGGTATATGTATCTTAAAATCAGGTGGAAATAACCATTCAATACAATTTACTTGTCAGTAAACCTCAACAAAATATAATAATAATATTTAAGTCCGCCTTTTGTACAAATTTTATGTGCAATAAAGATTAAATAAATAAATACACGTCTATTTGAAAATGTGTAACTGGCAAAAGTTTTGTAAAGGAGGATTTATACGTTTGATAAAAAGTAGTCCGTGTGGTTTTGGGATTTAGAATAGTGTCGTAGAAGACGACTAAGGGAATATTAAACGGGCAACAGCGTTTAGCTGGGTACAAATAAAACCTACTGCGCTCACCAAACCACCTGCCGCAGGCATCAAGCAAATCCCCCCTAATATAATAAGCGAAAAAGGAAGCACAGATCTGTGGCAAGAGGCAAGTAGCCTAGTTTCCAGTCAGTTGCCACCGCCATGCTAGCTGCACACGAACCCATATTCTAAGAAGGAGGAAATGCATACGCCGGTAAACCAGTTCCAATCTCATTCATTACAATATCTTAGTGTTTTCTGGTTTTTCTGGAAGTACATCACATCATCAGCCTATTGCAGTCCACTGCTGGACATAGGCCTCTCCAGTTGTTCGCCACTTAGGGCAAACATCTGGAGGATATACCCATAATCACCACGCTGGGCAGGCGGGTTGGCGATCGCAGGGCGTAGCTTCTCGCTCGGGTCAACTCCGGTGACGCTGCTGCCCGTCATCGGTCTGTGGTATTTAGCTACGCCTTCAGCTGTCATGGTTATACCGCCACAAGTCGGTTGCCAGAGCCTCGTTTGCTATTCGGCAGGATGCACCACGGGCAGGTGAGGTTGCCTTGGAGCAAAATGATGATAGGTCGCTCCCTTACATCCCAATCCCCTGTTTCTGGAAGTAAGTTACAACATAACTTAGATGTTTTGGTCCTTAGTGAGCTTACAACGCTGTCGTTGTAACATGAAAACCCACTTTCTTTAGTGTAGGAGAAAGCGCTTACGCCAGCGATGATACAACCGCCGTAATAGGTCACGAGATTGAGTTTAGCAGTCTAGGTACGGACCTAGATGCGGTTGCTCGTCTAAGTATTGAGACGTGGAAATGAATACAAATGAAGCCTGGAGAATTCCAGGTCTTCGTAAGTTGGAATGGAACGTGTTTTACGGAATAAGATTCTTAACACGTTTCTGGAATAACGTTTAAAATATTATCTGTATCTTAACATCAGACAACTATTGCTCCAATCCAAGGCTTTAACCATTGCGCCACCGTAAATGTCATATTTGTACAAATAAAGTAGATTTGTAAGACAAATTCCATGAAACTTACAATAAAAAACCCTAATTAATAATAAAAATGTCATGTCCGTTTTCACATTTTAAATTCTCACAACTTTTATACGCGAACCTTGACAATTTAATTTTAACGTTATCCGGTTTTAAGTACAATATTACTTAATCAGACTTCCAAATTTGGATTGAACCTTAATTTTAAACCTTAATTAAAACAACGCAATTAAAATATCACCGGAACCGTAACAGTTACTGTTTGATCACAAGTCCTTTGTTGTGGCTACATGGTTTATTCCATTTATTACAAGCAAATAGTAGTAGGAATTAATTTATAATATATTCATAGTATTTAAAGGGCCGGCAGCGACCCCAGAACTCGATTTGAGTTGCGGTTGTCCATGGGCGATGTCGACTGCTTACCATCAGGCATCACATTTGCTCGTCAGCCGCCTCTTGCATAAAAAAAAATACTTTTGATTTTAGGAACTCGTAATCTTTCTCGAAATCTTTCCATTTAGATATTTCCATTTTGATATGTGTATAGGTATTGAACTTTTTATTTCACATACTCGCCATTTCGTATAGTTTTGTCCGTGTGGTTTCCGGATTTAGAATGGGACCTGTGGGTGTCATTTAGTGGGTGTCGTAGAAGACGACTGAGGGAATATCAGGAAACGGCCGCAGCCTATCTATTTTGCCTGTCGACCTAACTTTTAGACCTCACGACCGCTTACCATCAGGTGGAGGGAGGTCATCCTGTAAGCTCTTCTTATAAAAAAAGCCTTACTGGGTCCAATATAATCTACTGCGATCACCAACCCGCCCACCAAGCGTGGTAACTAAGGCAAATTCCTCCAAATGACGTTTGAAGGCTGATGATGATGATGAATGTGTAAAGTTTAAATGGCCATAGTTATTCTTTCTTGACCTGAGACTTAAGGAACAGTTAAAGGTAACATAGCTCATGGATTTGTTTTATAAGTAGACTATTATGGCTCTTCTGCTAGATTAGGCTTTATTAATGTTCTTTTACGTACTCTTAATAACTTACAAATCCGTATCTATGCGTAGGTACTCGCATTTCAACATTAACTACTCTTAGATCGTATTAAAGTGAATTAGAGATCGTGTATGTAAATGAGCGTTTTGCCAACCGCTTTGTCTAACTAAGGCAGACTCAAACTCCCTACGCGACTTTCAGTAAGGATTTAGCAAAAGTTCAGGTGAGGCAAACTCGTGGTAAGCTCTTAATAAAGAGATAATTTTATATGACAATCTAACCATTATGATTACGAGTTTGTCATTGTTTGAAAAAATCGGCCAGGTTAGGTCCTGTGTACCAAAGTGCGCGTGTGGAGGCTCCTTTCTTGGGATAATTAAGCAACCCCGAGGAAGTCCCAGTGACGTCATAACGGGAGGACACCTCTACGTCCTCCCGAGATGTGCCGCCATTCGTTCAGGCGGCGCAGCGCTACTGAGCTCATGACGGGGTGGGACGCATACCGACGGGCATCCCGACCCTCTTCAGATGAGCGTCACCGCCATGCTTAGTGGGTATTCTCCGTTTTAGGAGTGAGTTCAACATAACCCAGGTGTCCCCAGGGCCCTGGTGTATGCATAAAGGCATTCCTGACGTAAAAAAAGGACTCTAATGTATGCTTTAAAACATTCCTGACGTAAAACAAGAGAATGGAATTTTGACGTCAAAATATCACATACATTGCTCCGATCCCAAAGTAAGTAGCTTAAGCACTTGTGTTATGGGTATCAGAACAACGAAGGTACCACAAATAAATACTTAAATACAAATATAAACACCCAGACACGGAACAAACACAAGTGTTCATCACACGAATGTTTGTCCCGGGTGGGGACCGAACCCACGACTCTTGGTTCACAAGGCAGGAGTCACTACCAATTGAGCCACCGAGCCAGTCAAAATGGTATTGCTGCTTCGATTGAGGTCGAGTTCCAGTCCACCTTTTGCGGTATGTGTTATCAACACAGCGGCGTTTAATCTTCGTAATACCAGCAAGCTAATTTCACCCGACCCTTTCGTTCCTTACCGCCCTTACAATGTTGAAATTCTTTCCACCCCTTTTACAGGCGAACGGTTTAAGAGCGGAATCCGCGGTTTACCAAACTTTTACTGAACAAGTTAAGTACACTTGTAACTTGAGCTTCTTTAAGTTTGAAGCAAACTGTGAACTAATTTGCAAAATAAAATACGAGTACATAATATATGTGTTTTATTTTGTTAGTTTAATGTGTATCGCGAACGCGGAACGAAAGCAATTTTAAATTGGCAAAAAAAAATGTTGAACCGCAGGGTTTTTAAAATTGTCATTCCGAATGGATTGATTTGTGACACGAATTCAATTTTATTGAGATCTATGCTTATAAATCTGTAGCGAGGACAATTCTGTTCATGAAATATATTTTCAAAATAACTATCAGAGGGTGATTATTAGTGATCGATACTAAAGCGAAATATGGGTGGTGCCCGGGTCCTTGTGAACTATGACTACCTTGGCACCACGGACTCAGCCCGTCTAGTAGCAAGCTCCACAAGTTCACCTCTAAGGGGGAGCGACAGGAGCGGTCCGAAGGTTTTACTTGTACTCAAGGAAACCGTTTCTTGATATTCATCATCAGTCCATTGCAGTCCACTAATGAACATAGGCCTCTCCAGTTGTTGCCTCTTAGGGCAAACATCTGGAGGATATACCCATGATCGACACGCTGGGCAGGCGGGTAGGCGATCGCAGGGCGTAGCTTCTCGCTAGGGTGACGTTGCTGCCCGTCATCGGTCTGTGGTATTTAGCTACGCCTTCAAATGTGATGATTATACCGCCACCAGTCGGTTGCCAGCGCCTCGTTTGTTATTCGGCAGGATGCACCACGTGTAGGTGAGGTTGGCTTGGAGCGAAAAGATGATGGGTCGCTTCCTTACATCTCCTTCTCTCTTGATATCATCTTGATATTCCTTTACTCGTATTCTACGATACCCACGGGATTAGGATACCGAACGGAATCTCAAAGGTTCACTATCCAAGACCGCTAAGTAGGTGCAGCGTATAGATAGCATCATGTTATACGCATGCTAATATTGTATTACCATAGACCATTGTGCAGCGGAAGAAGGTGAAAGCGAAACAGCTCTGCCGGTATTGCTGTCGTGGACTATTTTTAATCTTACGGAACACATATTGAACTGGAGGTGTCAGGAACGCGAGTCCTATTCAGGTAGTCTATCTAGTCAATACACGATTTTGGACCTAAATTCAGCATTAATTTTAAGAACTGCCGCATTCAGTGAAGTAGAGTAGTCGCTTTAAATGTAAAAGTACATATACCTGTATGTATTTATCTTAGTATTTTGTAATGAAGACTTGACTTAAAATTTTGGAAAAATGTGTTTATGTCCTAAAACGGTCCTATATACTGATATTAAGGATAGATAGATATGTAGATATTCTTTATTGCACATGAAACAATCTACTTAGAACTAGATACAAACACATATCGTAGTACAAATTAGGCGGCCTTATCGCTTTAAGCGATCTCTTCCAGGTAACCTTTGGGCAGAGGTAGGTAGGTATTTTATATCGTTGCCGGTATAGTTGGGCGCAATTCTTATATGTATCCATCAGGCAACTCCCTCATCATACCAAAATACTTTTACGAACAAACTAATATATCCTTTGTTACATTTTTCACGAAATATTCCAACATAATACAAAATACGTGGCCATTGAACGCGCAAGCATCCAAAATAACAACAGGATTGTGCGGGAAAATTTATGGTTGGTTACATACACGTGCGTAAGGCCAGGTGTGATTTGTGTATTGAAGGAGACGGATTTGAAAAAAATCTTACAGTAACATACATCAGATTGGATTTACAGGGGATGTAAGGGAGTGACCTATCACCTTTTCACTCCAAGCCATCCTCACCTGCCCGTGGTGCATCCTGCCGAAGAACAAACGAGGCTCTTGCAAACCGACTGGTGACGGTAAAACCATCACGACTGAAGGCGTAGCTGGATATCACAGGCCGATGACGGGCAGCAGCGTCACCGGAGCGAGAAGCTACGCCCTGCGATCGCCAACCCGCCTGCCCAGCGTGGCGATTATGGGTATATCCTCCAGATGTTTCCCTTAGGTGGCGAGCAACTGAAAAGACCTGTGTCCAGCAGTGGACTGTAATAGGCTGATGATGATGATGACATCAGATTAACACATGATGATGACATTATCATTTTAGATATCACCGATGTTACTTGAACATAGACGTTTCCACGGGATGATTTCAAAATCACAGAAGAACTTTAGTAAACTTAGGGATGAATACAATTTTCCTTCGATCTACAACAATCACTGCACAATATAAAACGCAAATATTTGCAACTGCTAAAACCACTTATCGTCAATGTGATTTGAAAGCATTCTTCATGCCAAATCGATTTTATCGCGATTTGGCAATGTGTTCAAGCAACTGAATTCACGATTATTTAGTTATTATTAATAACGATAAGGCGTTATCTATCACTCCGCATGCCGAGCATTTATCAAGGACATGTTAATGGAATTTAATCAATAGAGAATATAGGCTTCAGGGCGCTTTGATTATAGGAATTATGTGTCACTATGTTAAAATATGACGGTGATACACAACCAAGATTACGACTAGATTTATCATAATTATTTGATGATAAAAACTTCGATTATTTAGAAGTGAAATGAATCATGAAAATTGTAAGAATGTCAAAAATCGGGGATGCAAAAAGGTCGAAGTGCATAGTTTAATTTAAAACTCTTTTACTCATGCAATGAATAAAAATGAAGACAAGTGAATTGTTTAGTCATTATCATAATATATTTGAATACTTTCTCGATTTCTCAAGATAAATTATACTACAACACACAATAAAACCTTTAAAAATAAAATGTGCGCAAAATGAATTGCACGAAAAAATGCTAAGGTTATAAACGCCCACCTCCAGTAAAATATAAGACGTGATCCTCATAAAAACAAAAAGAATATGCTATAAAAATACCTTAACTTATGACATGGGTGAGATGCAAGCTTTCCCATGTGTATGTCGTATCTATAGGAATCATTTTAGAACGCCGATAGCATGGTTTCAATGGGAAATGGTACAACGGAAAAGTTGGACTTTGAGACAAGCCGAAGAGAAGTCACGATCCTCATTAGTAGGGGATCAGAAGAACTTGTGCTTCTATAAAATTAATGCTAAATATTATTCTCTTTTTATTTTTTCACGTTCCATAAATCATTTATGTAATGCGAATTATCCTTAAACTTGTTATTCTTGCTTGGTTTCGAGTGAGATTCGAAGAGATTGCACCTGTTTGCGTACTTGCTAATCCCGTGGAGATTGGCTAATATAGCCGAAATCCAGTTAAGATAGTAATTATTATCTTTTCACAATTTATATTATCAATCAATATTCTCGAAATTTTGCATTATATTCATGCATAATTCAGGAGTACAGAACAGGACATTTCCTCCCGGAGAAAGTACTGTTCCCGTGAAATAGTCACGCGGCCAAAATTGAGGGCATCTCCTATCTTGATTACAAGTTGTCTTATATGGAACTTCAGTCGCAACTTTTGCATCAAGAATACCAACTTATTTACATATTCATCTCCCGCACTCTCGAGCAATGTTCGTAATCCCCTTGTAGGAAATAATGTATTACAGGTGCAGGCTTGTGATTATACGAATGCGGATTACCCAAGAGAAGTTTCATATTAGCTTCGTACAGCGCTACTCACCTATTACTTCATTATGCAATTCCGTTCCGAGCCAACACAATCCCAACGTTGGAACAAATGTTTGTCCTTCGCAAGGCTTAGTAATGTCTTGTATAAAAGAAGAGCGTATTGTCGGGAATTTTAAAAACGATTCTTGGAAAACGGCTGTTACCTACATCATTTTCTGCTGGAAATCCTTTCTTTCATACATAACTATATCAGGGTCAAAATCGATACTGTTGCGCTTTATAAATAAAATAAAGATGGATCGATCGAACGACGATCATGCCGTCCTAGCCGATTTCGGTACTTTACTTCAGAATTAAGTACATTTGAAAAATGATTGATTTTTTTGTGTTTTGTAATTTTATTTAGTTTCCGTGCACAGAGGCAAAGTTACTTAATAGGGCCCTCTGTATCTGTAAACTCCTTCCTCTTTCATAGAAGTATCCTCTTTGTGAAGCCTCAAACTCTTTGATCTTATCTCTCTCTATCCTTTCCTGAATACGACTAGAATAACGCGTGTAGGCTATAAAACACTGTGCTGGCAATCAGCATTCGTACAACGTAAGGTAACTCCCGAACCATTAGGCTGTGAAACTCTGTTGCAGCACACGTAATCCCATCTTCTTATAACTTGGGCCTTTTAAACGAGACGTGAAATCAAACATGCAGTATGATCGATCTACGTTGCAATAATTACGTGTGATTTCATCGTCTGCTTAACACTGTGACAACTTGATGTCAAATCAATTGAAGCAAAATCGGCGCCAAGGCGGCTGCGATGATTTTGCTATATCATCATCAACATCTTTTCGTAGTCCACTGCTGGACATATGCCTCTCCAATCGTTCGCTACTTTGATCTGTTTTGGCCTTGATATATCATCATGCTAATAATAAAAAACGTTACATTGATACATAGGAATGTAAGAGAGCGGCCTATCATCATTTCGCTCCAAGCCAACCTCACCTGCCCGTGGTGCATCCTGCCGAATAACAAACGAGGCGCTGGCAACCGACTGGTGGCGGTATAACCATCACAATTGAATGCGGATGACGGGCAGCAGCGTCACCGGAGCGAGAAGCTACGCCCTGCGATCACCAACCCGCCTGCCCAGCGTGGCGATTGTGGGTATATGACGATAGTTACTCATTTATATTCGTTCATTTGTTACTGAGCAATGGGACGAGCATTGTCGTGCGGCTTAGATAAGCTTATACCGCACGACACCACCTTGCACCCGATACATGCGACCGTCGTTAGCACTAATGCATTCAGTATTTCTAATAGCTACCGTCCCCTTTCCCTGAAACACAGAAATTCTAGCACACTTCTATACCGCGAGAGACAGACATGTGATTATCTGGTTTGCAATGTTGGTCAACGTGAGGTAATAATGGCGGATTGATCAAACACATATTGGTGCATTGAAATTAAGAGCCAACGCGAAATTGTGCAAACAGGTTCTTTATTTAACCCACCATGAATTCTGATCTTTAAACACTTTAACATAAGGCTCAAATCCAACTGTGACTGTAATTAGGCGGGGCAACAAGAAACATGTTCTCAAATTCAATTACGAGATATCATTTACATCTGTTATTTGTTTCACGCCTGTTTTCTACTAGACTTCATTCCGTGGGTGTCGTAGGAGTTGGCTATAGCACTTCTTGAGGTACTGCCGGCCGCTTGTCATCTGTTGCTGGGCAGGGCAGGCGTGGATGCGACGGTATACTTCTGTGCTACTCGCATCCCAGAGTAAAAAAGGGACTTCTTGATGTTTCAGCTGGCGGTAGAAGTGGTTTACATCAATGATGAGTGTATAATACCCAGAACAATTTTGTTATCAAGCATGGCGGTTGCAGCTACTTAGGCTTTTTCCCTTTTCATCAAGAAACGGGGGTGCTACTATTAAAAATCATCAGCATCTAGGAGTCCACTGCTGGACATAGACCTCTTCCATGATTCGTCACATTACTCGATCCTGGGCTTCTCGCGTCCAACACTTGCCAGCCATCTTGCGCGAATGGTTTCCCTGAAAGACAGAAATCGATCCATCTGGCCTGAGACGTCCTACACTATGTTTGCCGAGAAGTGGTATCCACTCCAGAACTCGTTACCCCAACGGTTATCAGTTCTGCGGCTGATATAGCCAGCCCACTGCCACTTCAGCTTACTAATCCGGTGAGCTATATCGATGACGTTGTTTCTCTGTCGGATCACCTCACTTCAGACCCGAACCTACACCAATTTTTTTACGAAATGAACGTAACTGTGTGTTGCATGAAATTGGGTTGTAATCATTATGGCGTTAAATTATGTACGTAGTTACGAGTACATATTAAACGTAATCTCCTTCTCCGTTATTGTGATTACTCAGACGATTTCAATCCGACGCCCTACTTAGATTGTACAGCTCTTAACCGGAGACGATGGAATATTTAATTATATTGTTACCTGGAATAGACTATTAGATTAGCTAATACTTCGCTTTGAAACTAGACTTACATAAAATTGTACCTAAAATCTTTGAATAAGTTATTCATTTATTAATTTTGGTGTTGCAATTGTTTTTCTCATTGGAATACCTACATTATGGGATCACTTCATGTCTAAAGTAGGTTGTAAAGGATCGGCAAAGGATGCGATGTCCTGATTCTGCAGGCGTTCATAGGCTGCATGGGCGGTTAACACCGCGCCATCAAGTGGTGGTATAACGAGCCGTATTTGGCGCTGTGACCCGAACTGACTCTTAGCCTCCAATAATAAGAGCCTCCGTCTAGGTCTGTCCTACCCAACCTCCTGCCAGCTATCCGCATGGAGCCCACGCAAGACTTCTTCGACATCCACCTAGCGATACCTGGGATGGCCGACTAGCCATCTTACACTTGGCCGACCCAAGTTCGCTCGCTTCGCTGCAGGATCCTCCCCTATTCTCTCCAGATATCTGAGCCAGCGAAATCTATCGGATTTACACCAGTAATCGCAAACAATACTTATCTATGCAAAGCAATAACATTATGCTAAGTAAAGCATTTACTACGGCGATCGGCACTCAAGTGTTGTCTATGAATAGGTTTTTAGGTACGTTGTGCGTCCGCGCGTCCGTATAGTAACGTTTGTGAATACGGTGAACCAATGAACCCTTAGGGGTGAGAGCCTCTCACTAGGGGTGAAAGCCTTCCGCTCCCCCAACTGTCCGGTGATGATGACAAGGCCGCCCAGGCCATTATCGTAGTCATTTAGAAAAAAAAAACCCAATGCACCCTACTTTATTTCTTTCTAAGCTGTAAAACCTTACCTTCCCTTTCCGAAACTCCACAGGAATAATACAATAAGATATTTAAGCGCACATAAAATAAATATATTGTTGGGTCGGTTGACATGAAAAGGTTATAAATAGCAGTGATCAAAGCGCCGACTCATTCAATCCACGTGCGGCCCGATAGTTCTTTTGGTTCTATCACAAAAGACAGTTATTTATATCTTAGTTGCTTGTTATTTTATTTATTAAGGTAGCACAGAGGTAATCAAACAAGTCTCTGTTGCTAAGCAGTTATCAATGATCAGGCCACTGAAAAAATCGAATCGGTCGAGAGGTAAAGTGCCAATTGATGAATTAAAAACTCATGAAGCGATTGATAGATAAAAGGAAGATGGTTAGCAGACAGTGTGCCACTCTTCCATTTTTGAGAGCAGCACTACAGATCCCGTTCCCTCAAAACGGCGTGAATGCAATTAAAAATGCTAACTGGTTTAAAAATACAGAGGGCATAAATTAAAAAAAAATTGTTACATGTTTTTAGACAAGACCAAACAGGAGCGGATGGCCCTCGCGATGACAATCTTAAAGCACATTTTCTTAACTTAAATTACCAATTTTCTACTAAAATCCGCCATCTGTGAATCCGCCTAACCTCGTATTACCGAATTCAACCGCGCTACGATAATTTTCTATTGTGTTAGGAATGCGGGTACTGAAAATATTAGAAGCAGTTTGTTTACGGACACAAAGTACACTTGTACGGACCGGCCTGATTGAATGAGGAACAAATAGACGAAATTCACTTTAATTCAAAACAAACACCGGTGCGAAAGTAAAGGTCAGTTCACAACGTGACGCGAAGCGATAATATAGCGGCTAATAATATATTTTTATTTACTACACGAAAAGATTCATATTTCTTTGTGGGATTTTAGCTTCTCAGCCGGTAGTAGCATCTACTGGCAACCTCTAATTCTACAAAACACCTGTTTAGGGATCGATCGGTGTGATCAACATAGAGCAACTGACAAGTGATTGATCTTACTTGTCCGTTGCCGCAGAAACTTGGGCTATCCCTTTCGTTTATTTACAGCTTTCACACTTTATTTACATTTACAGCTTTCACACTACCTTCGGTGCCTCTAGAGGCAATATGAAAATGTTAACATATTCCGAAGCATCATGATACCAACGATAGGATGTGAGGAAACGGCCTAAAACTTTTTCTCTTCAAGCAAAGGGTTTTCCTGCCTCGCAAGCCCAGCGTAGCGATTATAAGCTAATTCTCCAGATGTTTGACCAAAGCGCTGAACAGCCGGAGAGGCCAATATCCAATAGTGGACTGCGGTAAACGTTGCTGTTGTTGTATGATACCAATGGTCGCGACGGCGGTGGCGCGGGCTACAACAAAAATCACTTGTTCCAGTACCATCGCTTAGCGTATCAGTGTGAACTGACCCCTAGAATCGCCCGAGGGCCTACCGTCAAGGAAATAACTAATCCAGTCGTGGCGGACACGTGCTCCCGGCGCGGCGAATTATCTCATCTGCGCGCTCCCGAGGGAATGCCGGGGAGCGCGTCATTGCCGCCTCATCCGTCCACCGCCTCCCACGTTTCGATTCAGACAAATTGATACGCTCCCGTATGTTTTGACTACTTGTCGGACATATAAATGTCAGACAACGTCACGTGGTATGCCATAGGCTCAAATTGGCAGTAATTTAAGCACTTGTGTGCATACGGTCTATAGATAATTTCGTAAATATCATCATCATCAGCCCGTGTCGGTCCACCGCAGGACAAAGGACTCTCCTAATTTAAATATAATATTATGTAATATAGAGGAGGCAGGGGCTGGCTGTGGCTTATATTGAACATCATTATCATCATCAGCTTTCAAACGTCTACTGCTGGACATAGGCCTTTCTCAACAATAATTGTCATTTGGAAGGATTCGGTATGGTTTCTATCATTTACAAAACATCAATTTCTGTTAAATTAACATTTCAAAATTTTATTTGGCCCTGTAACTACCTACCTATATCCCCATACAATCAGTGTCCCCTACCTACTTAAATACTATATTTACCTCAAGACACCGAACAGATAGTTTGATATTTTTGTCAGCTATACCTACTAGCAAAAAATAACCAGAATATTTACTCTAGGTCCCTATTTTCTTCCCTGAATTTCTTTCAGTATAACTTAAGACCTAAGTATATATGCCGCTAGATAAGTAAATGAAGTTGTGTACATAAAAGACAGCGGGTGACCTAAACAAATAGAAAAGGACGACGTCTGACAGTACATATTACCAAGGGCAAAGGTCTCCGAAAGACATCTGCGAAGGACGTACTATATCTAAGGCTTAGTCTTGTGAAGTTCGCGAACGAATTAGTTCGTAAGAGCGCTCCTAAAGTTGAACTACGTGAACTAGATTTCTCATTCTGTGCTCGGTAGTTCGTGACAGAGGAGCACAGATCTTATTTGGTCTACATTTTTCGGAATTGGCCTAAACCAAACCAAGCGGGGATGGATACAAAATGGGTCATGAGCTTTTCTGTAACTTAACCTGGGAGCTGTCAAACTGAAAAAACGAAGTAGTTTGTTTAGAACCGGCGAAATAGATTAAGAGATCCTAGTCGCAAACTATTACATCCAAGACAAACTTTCATACTGCATATTGATACTATTTAATATCTGAATAGCAGTTATTAATACAATAATTCCATAATACAATCTTAACCTGAGACGTCAAAAGGATAATTGGCGGGAACTCGACGTAGCTGTCAACGGTCCTTTTTTTGTTTTTAAGGCTCTGGAAGTAGTGCATACCACACAATTTTGTGTTCCTTTACATAAGGAGCTCTTTTCTTCTGTTGTTGTTATTTAAGCTTCTTCTTTATCTTAATTATTTTTGGACTGTTCTAAATTATGGTTTCTAATGAATTTCTGTTGTTCTATTATTTTTATATTTTCATTTCTAAACATTTTTACGAAACATATCGAACACATTTACACTTATACAATTTAAATATTAGGAATACTAAAGCATATATCTTTTTTTTTATGCAAGAGGCGGCAGACGAGCAAATGTGATGCCTGATGGTAAGCAGTCGACACCGCCCATGGACACCCGCAACTCAAATCGAGTTTAGGGTCGCTGCCGGCCTTTTAAATAGGAGTACGCTCGTTTCTTGAAGGCTCCCATGTCGTAGCTGTTTGGAAATACTGAAGCAGAGAGTTGGTTCCACAAAACCGATGCGCGAGGCAAGAAGTTCCTCATAAAGCGTACAGTCGAGGATCGCCAACCATCGAGATGATGAGGATGGAATTGCAATCGATTACGCGTGGTGCGGTGAAGAAACTCAGCTGTAGGCAGTAAACCAAACAATTCTTCAGAACATTCCCCGTGATAGATATCTGTCAACTATAGTCAGCGCTAGTGCTGTATTACATATGGGGCGGTCTTCATTATGTACTTTGTCCTCTAACAATATGTACTTTTATACGTACATATTGTTAGATATGTACGTCTCGCCCAAAGGCCCAGCTCTCACGTCCACACATGAATAGTGCGAGAAAATTAACTCCAAATAAAACTTTTTCTCAGCCAACTAGGTTACACGTAACGAGTAGTGGCCAGCTTTAATATTTCAAGTTGCGAGTGCGCTTCGTGTGCTTGGATTTCAAAAAGTTTGCCACTAATGAAAATGAAAATTCTAGGGGATTGTGGGCCAGCGTAGTGGGACACGGTCCGGCTAAATTATAAATGGTCTCTTAAGTGATTCAGGGTCTGGAGTTATTTGATATTTGGAGAAAAGTTGTGCTACCAAGTAGGTATTACTTTACTAGAGTACTCTACCCAAATTGATTGTAATAGCTGTGCCAGGCTTATAGCGTAATATACTAAGGAAAATAATATAAAATAACCTTCGTTATTCATTTACCAATGAACTTTATTGTTATCTGAGCGCTAAAGTACTGAAACAAATTTTATTGATGAAAACAAATATGACCCAAATCTGATTGATCTGACTCGCTTTGAATGCAATTTTTAAAAACCTACATATTTGTATTTATACAAAGATGTGTGGCCTATGTCCAGCAGTGGACTGATGTGGGCTGATGATGATGATGTTTAAACTTACCACCATACTTTTAAATAATGATATCTCTATGGTAAGAATAAATAAAATCATTTATTTATCCATTGACAAGTTTATTTTAATTAACGCTACTCTTTTCGTTATGGTTAGCCTTATCACATCTTCATTCGTAAACTTTGCAACTTTGTCCTAGATGCATAACTTAAGAGAATGCGCTGTTACAAAACTAATATTTGTTGAATAATCTCAAATTAAACCTCACAGTTATTCATTACAACGTTCAAGCCGCATTAGGGTAAGGCATCCATTATTTAATTAAGTCATTAAGATCATTCCCAATGATTACTACGTTCTACTAGAATGCGGGTTGTATTATATTAATGACAATATGAGCTGTCCGTTGGTTAATTTTATAGCAGTTTATGGTAGAATCAAACCTGGGATCATTTGTTTTAAGAATTAATTGATACAGACGCCGAAGTGTAGACAATCTCTATCTAGTTGTATAATTATGTATTAATATATTTTATTTATTTGAAATATTCTTCTATTTCTCTTTATTTTAACAGTTCTGTACTGCGTTACCACTCTCTTCGGCAAATATCCTCTACCTGAAGGTTGTCTAGAAGAAATCGCTCTCAGAGTTGAGACTGGCTACATTTTACTATACAAATACAATATGTCTGTAATTAGCTTTCCTGTATTTTATTTTTATGCAATAAAGAATATTTATCTATCTAGTTTAATCAATTACTGGTTCAGATAAAACGTGATCATTAATCACAAATTTCGTGTAGCAAATACAAATCAATCATGTTTGTAAAATTGATTGTGTATAGAACAATATAAAAACAATAGTAGACAGTTATGTAAGCAGTCACATAATTGATAAACAAGCTGAACAACGTAACCACGGGTTTAATCCACACATTTATAATGACTTACGTACCTATAACCTTGCGTTTTCTACTACTAACCCAACGTTGAGCTAGATTAATCATGTCTTACTACTCCGCAGTGCCTCGGGAAGAATATTAATAGACTCTTTTTACTCTAGTATTCAACAAAGGAGAAAAAGTTTCTTTTTCGCTAAATAATGATCTACTTGCCAGATTTATTTAAACATTTATTCCTTGTATTTTTATTTAGCCCATATTATTCCACTGCTAAGCAAAGGCTTCCACCGAGTCCTTCCACTCTTCGCGATCCATAGCTCGTATTTTCCAATTCTGATTCAAGATCCTCTCACCGTCGTTTGTAGGGCCTATCTTATGGTCATGGTCTAAGGACCATGGTGCTTCCATCGCATGGCCTGTCCATGCAAGGGTTGGCGATCGCAGGGCGTAGCTTCTCGCTTCAGTGACGCTTCTGCCCGTCATCAGTCCGTGGTATTTACCTTCAACTGTGATGGTTATACCGCCACCAGTATATTGCCAGCGCCTTGTTATTCGGCATATGATAAGTCGCTCCCTTATATTCCAATTTTTTAACGGTCTCTCTAAAAGAAGTTAAATTAAGCGCCTGTACTTTAGTCTAAATAAGTTTTAGAGGTTCATAACCGAGTAAGTGATACTAAGTTTAGATTGCACTAACAAGGCGACCTTAAGATAAGTAAAGCACCATACAAGGCCGCACCCTTATATGCAAACACGGTCAGCTTATTACAGTAGAAAGTCCCACCTGATCATTATTCAGTGATTCCGGGATCAACGCCGGCCAATTACAATTGATTTACTAGCACCCAATAGAGCGTTGCGTGTGTTATTTATCGCACACAATGCCCACATAAATCCCGCTGACAGTGCTATTAGCGGCCAGCTTATGTAAAGAGTTGGACGCGAGACATTGGTGCAGGGTGTAGCGCGGAGTAATCAGGTGGATACAGAGGGTCTTGACTCCGAGAATGGATAAGAACTCTATTAGAATTACTATTCTCCGTTAGGAGTTAGCTCTTAAGCTAATAAATAATTTTGCTGTTCAAAGCTCTTACTATGAACAGCAAAATTCATTTGCACCAAAAATCAACGCGTCACCTCACCAAGAACTTGTTGTTGTAAATGGGAATTCATCATTATCAGCCTATTGCAGTCCAATGCTGGATATAGGCCTCTCCAGTTGTGCGACACTTTCGTCAAACATCTGGCAGGCGGATTGGCGATCGCCGGGCGTAGCATCTCGCCGTCATCGGTCTGTGCTATTTAGCAATTGTAATGGTTATTATACCACTACCATCAGTTGCCAGCGCCTCAGTTTTATTCGGCAAGATACACCAGGCACATGTCGGACATGTGAGGTTGGCTCGGAGAAAAGATGATAGGCCGCTCCTTTACATCCCCATACAAATGGAAATTAGTACGATTTAAACAGATTTACAGGGCTTGCCTTCTGTACCACGTTGTTACTACGCAATATTTGTCTCTGCAGTGATAACGGTTTCTCTATTTGACCATATGACCTATTGTGTTCGTGCGTAAGGGCTGCGCAAATATGTAATTAACTGGGCAAATTAGGTTTCTATTTCCTTTCCATTGCACGTTTATAGTATGGTAAGATTTATAACTTGAAACTATCCTTATAAGGGGCAAATGTAGAGATTGATATGTGCAATAAAAGTGGCTTGATTTTCCAAAGGAAACGATCCTTTGGGAAATCAAGGCGATCAAAAATGTGAATTTTTCTATGACTGCGGTATGTTTGAACGTTCAAAAGAATGCTAGATGCTCAAATTTCTTTTAGCGAGGCACCATGCTTGCATCTTATTCAAAAAAATGTAGAGTCCTTAGATTTAATATTTTGTACATGTATAGTTTTATGACTAACCAAACAATGTAACGCGAATGACAAGACAGTAACAAAATTTAATATTTCAAACAGCAAAACGTTAGTTGACCACGATCGCCATGATTTTAACGTAACATAATCTCTCAAAGCAAATATCATAAAATCTCCAACGCGTTTTAGTACACAGTAAAACTTGCTTATCTATGTTAATCCTGAAGTACAATAAAATGTTAGTTCAAACAAGACAAGCATACAATAACGGAGATATTATACGTAGCTATAGTCCTGACATTTGGCTACGGGCGCAGTAGGCATAATAGCTAGGTATTTGTTGTTTGGACTCGTTCCAAGACTCCTGGCCGGCCTATATCTACTCCGTGTACACTTGCATAAGAACATGTACAATTACTTAGTAGGCGACATTAACCAACCTCACAAACATCTCTTAACAACGAACATACCTATCTTATTACTTAAGGAGTCAACGAAAGTATTGGGATAATTGTAGAGGTTGAGGTAGAAACCTTGTGTTTAAAGGTGAGGCTTATCTAACCAGCTCTAGCGGTCTACACCAGACTTTGACATGCCTACTTAATTTATAAATCACAGAATGTCGCCGGCGGATTTATATTGAAGTTTTGTGATAAAAGCGGGATTTATTATTATTGTAGTGTAACTGACATTTTAAGCCGAATCTGTATAACTACTAAAGTGAATTCTTCTACTTCCCAGTTTGGTAATCATGACAAACCCGCCTTGGCTATCATCGTAATCAGTTAGAAAAAAAATGTCTCCAAACGTTCTGAAACGTACAATGGGGACAGAAAATCTTTGAAGAAAAAGGTTCGTGTACTGTGAGCGAGGGCCTATATTTACCAGTAGACGACAATAGGCTGATACATAATAATTCAGCTGCTAATGCCCATTTTCTTAAAGAGACTCTTAAACTAAGAGTTCCCTAAGCAGCATAATAGGACGCGTTGACTTTTGTTAAATAACATTGAAGCTCAAAGTCCCAATAAAGGATATTTTACCTTATGTGACTGAAACTTTTATGAAAATTAGTATATAAGTGTCTCATTGGTTTTTAAGCGAATTTAAGTAAAAATTTTAGCGCCAGTTTCGAATAAATATTGTAATAACAGTCGGCTATCTGATGGACATGAAAAAAATACGATCCACGCCACATACACAAAAATTGGCCATTAATGGCTTGGCAGATACAAAAAGTTTGGCGGTCCACCACGTTTTCAGTTGGGGTCAAAATATGCTGAATCCATTAGGACGGATGATTGATGGGCATCTATGGAAAAAGGCTTTTGCGGTAAACAATGGAGATGAACGCGTCATATGCATTAACATGGCAGCCATGACATGTAAATTGATATCTAACTAAAGCATCAAGGGTTAGTTCCATTGCATTTTTTTAAACGAGCATAAAGGCAGTCTTTATATATTGCTTTTTATATGGTTCGTTTTGCCTCTACTTTCTTAGTGCGGACGGCCAAACTATGGAACTCATTGCCGGACTCTTTGTTTTCTGAGACGTACAATCTTCAGATGTTCAAGGCGAGAGTGAATAATTTTTAAAATCGGTTCACATGTAATATGTGGTTACAAACATCCAAAAAAAAATCAGTCGAACTGAGAACCTCCTCCTTTTTTTTGAAGTCGGTTAAGACCTCTTCATTGGTTATTTTCTCCATCCAGCTAATAGCCATCAGGCGCCGATATGTCTACATGTTGTTGAGATCTTGGCGAACTTATTAACTCCACAATTTCAAACATAACTGAAATACGAATAACTCGACTACATTGTATGACTTTACAGTAATCCAGAAACAACACTGTACGGAAAACACGTACCTCATTAGCTACTTCATGTTATGACCCGTTTTCCAACATCGAGAAGACTCCGCTTTTCCGACAATAATTTTCTGCTTTGAACATGCTCATATACATCTTGGAACCCGACGAAATCTCGAGAGTATTTGCACACGCCTCTGACGGCCTACATAACATTTAAAAGATTCAAACTTGTCCTGAATAACGTAACGTATGTGCGGGAAGAGAATTTAATTCGCTTCACGTAAATACGAAAACGTTTTCACCGCTTCTAATTTCTTAATGCACCATGTCGTTAAGTGATCGAAAGTCCTGTCCTCGATTAGACCTGGAATTAGTTAAATTCTAATTTAAAGCGATCTCCTGTCGTAGACGGTTCGACACAGGATCGAATTTCGCTAGCAAAGCGCGTTTCACAGAAAGTTAAATTAACGAGTGCCCTTTTGGCATTGTCTGGTGGTTTACACCACAAGATAGTATAATAGGGTATTTGACAAATTTTAAAAATCATTTTAAATTGTTCTTTGTAACAAGTTATGCACATTCCCTTAATATTTCCGGGAAATATTCTGTATTAAGGGTAAAAATCTATTTTAAAGTTCGTATTTCTAGAAGCGCGGGAAAAACGCTATATTTGAATTGACGCCGGTCACGTGACTTACGTGACGTCACAGGCAATTAAGAAGAGCATATTCGCGGCTGAAACACAAATCGTGCAGAGCCAAAAACTTCAAAAAAAAAAAACAAACGTCAAAAACAATCCGTCAAAGTTCGAATTAATCGACTTGATTTAATCAAATTTTATAATTTAAATAGTGTATAAATCGTGTGTGTAATGTTAGCTCGACGATACCAATATTCCATTCAAATAAAATCAAGTGTGAAGATCATTTTGATCTACGAGTATAACCTCAATAAACAAGTTACTCGCCTGTGACGTAGCCAAAATTGTGACCAATCACAAAGCGTTTATTGTCCTTCATAAAGTTTAATAAAATAGTACATTTTGTTTCATGAAATATGCAATTAATATACATATTTTTGCCTAAATTAAAGTGAATTATGTTATCTTATGCTATTTTCTATAAGGATGACCAAAATTTGCGGCATTTTTTGAATGTTGTCAAATACCCTATTCTTGAATTGTTCGAAATTGTAATTAAACTTATTGGGGATATGACTAAGGTATTTTACAAATTATTATGTTAGTTTCTTTTTGTTACTATAATAATCTCTTTCTATAAAGGCTCTTGGCTTAATATCGGCCATAATAGCCAATCTCCAAAGAGACTTGCCAAAGACTATAATGCACAACCTTGTGCGCAAATATAAGTGTGCTCTCTGTTTATTCACTCTTATAATTTGAACGGAGGATGGTTGAGGATACAGATCAGTGGCAGGACCAATGACTGAATGTGCTTTCTGATGCACAGAATTCAACTTCCTGACTCATCATCATCAGCTTATCGCAGTCCACTGCTGGACATAGGCCTCTCCAGGTGTTCGCCTCTTTGGGCAAACACCTAGAGGGTTGGCCATCGCAGGGTGTAGCTCCTCGCTCCGATGACGCTACCCGTCATCGGCCTGTAGTATTTAGCTGCGCTTCAATCGTCATGGTTATACCGCCACCAGTCGGTTGCCAAAGCCTCGTTCGTTATTTAGCAGGATGCATCACGGGCAGGTGAGGGAGGCTTTTAGCGAAAATATGATAGGTCGCTTTCTTACATCCTGATCCAGGAGCTGCTATTGAGTATTTTTTTACAGAAAAACCTAGTAATGACAAACATAATCCCATTAATACAGCGACATTTGTACTTATTCTGTATATGTATGTTAATATTGTTTAAAAAATACAGCTGTGTGTTCAACATAAGTTCTTCTGTAAGTAGATTATAACTTACTTTTCATGTTGTCTTTGACGTTTCTTTTTTAAATATAGATGGGATGGGGGCTTTTTACCGAGAAAAGCTTACAGCAAAAAACATTTTATGTTAGTTAGGTACCTTCTACACATTTCCATTTGACAAAAGCTTTGGTGAACTGTTGCTATCGCGTATTTTTAGCTGCTTACGCAAAAAGAGGTGTCATAAATGTAACGTGAATCTTTGTGTCCGTTCGTGACATCCATTTTTAACAAAATTTGTTTAGTTAAATGGTTGGTGTAGTCGCGGGTTCGATCCCCGCACAGTACAAACATTTGTGTGCATGAACAATTGAACATGTCTCTAAATCATGTAATGAACAGTATGTTTAATATAACAGTTGTCTAGTGGCTTGTTTGACTGACTCGATGGCTCATTTGGTAGTGACCTCTGCCCTCTGAGCCAAGGGTCGTGGGTTCGATTCCCGCACAGTACAGACATCTGTGTTCGTTTACATGTCTGTTTGTATTGGTCTGGGTGTTTTCTATGTATAATATGTATTTATTTTAAAAAAATAAGTAAGTTTATCAGTTGTCTAGTACCCATAGTACAAGCTTCGGCTTAGTTTAGGGCTAGGTGGCGCTGTGTGGCCCAGCGTGGCATGTCTTGGGTTATGTCTTGAGTTATTAGTACCCATAGTACAAGCTCCCGTTTAGTTTGGGACTAGATAACGCTGTGTGGCCCAGTGTGGTATATTTGGTTATGTTATTAACTTATTAAAAAGTCATGGGTTGTCGAGCGGTTGCCGCATACCGCCTCGTAAGCCGGCCTAATGGGTTGTAATCAAATAATTGGTCGTATCCGCGCTTGCTCGCTGCAATTAACGGTAACTCCCTCAATTCGCTTATTTATTACTTTCACTGAGTGATCTACGACTACTAGAGTTTTTAGTATTCCGGTAATCAAATTACCAACATCTCCTTGTATCATCGCTTTAAAAATCCAGTGGTAATGTAATAAAATACTGGTTATTTGTTTTATATCATCACTAGCTGTGCTCGCGACTTCGTCCACGTGGAATAGTTACTTTTTCCCCGTTTTTTTTTACATTTTCCATTAATTCTTCGCTCCTAATAGTTGCAGCGTGATGTTATATAGCCTAAAGCCTTCCTCAATAAATGGTCTATTCAACACAAAAATAATTTTTCAATTCGGACCAGTAGTTCCTGAGATTAGCGCGTTCATACAAACTCTTCAGCTTTATAATATTAGTTAAGATCATTCTATGAATTTTTATACATGTTGCCGTTATTGATATCACGTTTATTGTATGGGAGAGGAAGGGAGGAGATTTCATTAGTTCATCATTTGTTCTTTGTGTACGAAACCCTAAAAATTGACGGACGGATTGTCCAACAAATCAGTATCGAGTTATTGCCCCAATCAAAAAATTTTTGTATAGTATCACCTGTGCACTTAGTGATTAGTATCACCTGTGCACTTAGGATATGAAAAAAGGACTCAAGGATATGAGTCCTTTTTCAAGCCCATCACACAAACTATGTCGCGTGTAAAAACAAGAGTTATATAAAAAAAACGGTACTTTTGCAGTAATTATACGAACATTTAAATATTATATAACTTTGTGTCATAAAGCGAATGTAGTCGCAATCAAAGTCTGTCAAGTAAATAAAATCTAAAGCAATAGAACGGACCGTAAAGCGATATCCGACGCGGGAGATGTTTAATTAAAACGCGAGGACTGACGTCGGTGCTATTTTATTAGCTTCCCGGTGCCCGGCTAGATTCATCAACGTTTTCTTTAAAACGAAATGCACCTATCTTGTAGTAATGAAGATGCAAAAATTTAATAAGGTTATGCAGTAAGCAAAGGATGAATTATTATGAAAATATAATGAATCATACATGTGTACTGTATCGTCTAACGTTAACGTGTGATCTATCGATATTAATATTGATAGCCCCATACGACAATTCGTCATTGGGGGAAGTTTATGTCAAGCAGTGAACGGCTGTTAAGGAAGTTTAAAGGCTGATGAAAGATTAATTACAAAAGGGATTCTACGAACAAGTTATTAAAATGGTTGCTCTTTACTAATTAAAACTGTCTTGATTGACTCGCATTTTCAATACGTAAAGTTTTCAAAGGGACTTTATTTAGACACAGGTCCTCTATCCGGATTTAGGTCGTAATTAATCATTAACGAGCGCGACAGCCCAGAATGCAAGTAACCCTCTTTTGTCTTATACCAAGATGGCCGGAGCTCTCACAAATCACGGCTAATCTCGTCTCATCACGACCTCAGCGCTACTAAAGGTTACTCGCTTTATTATCACTTTCATAACATACTGTATGCTAGCATTTGATTGTGGAACAAAATTCAAGCGGTATGAATGTTCCGGTTTACGTAAATTTCCGATCGATTTGGGAAAGAACCACATTTCCTTAATGGTCAGACACTGGGCAGGTGATAAAATACATAATAATAAACAATGTTAATCCTAAAAATGTATATTGTATTCA
Source organism: Conogethes punctiferalis (assembly GCA_031163375.1). NCBI lineage: Eukaryota > Metazoa > Arthropoda > Insecta > Lepidoptera > Crambidae > Conogethes > Conogethes punctiferalis. Next base: position 1,747,280 of record CM062085.1, on the reverse strand, counting down.
AACCCAAAAAATATAATAAATAAAATTTATCAATTCCTATATTAGGTAGTAGCTTATTAACGACGCTCTCTCTCTCTCTACACTTTAATATTTATTTAATTTTATTTAGAGGTAGTGTACATAATACCTTCCGAGCCTGTGGTAGGTTTTCAAAATCAATGTCGACTATTTCTAAGTATTATTGAGTAGTATTAAACCGAACCATGAAAGTTATATATCAATTCTGGAACCGTACCTACGGAAGGTATGAGGAGTTTTAGTAATTTCAAATAGTTTGAAATTGTAACTTACTACTTGTTGTGTTCCAAATATCTAACTCTAACTACTAATAGTAAATTCACACTTGATCGGTCACTACTTCATTAGTAATTAAACTGATATGCTTTGATCTCATCGGATTAGACATTGCTCTTCTCCTTGTTTGCCCTCATATATGTACTATTGGTTTGGTATTTCAGTTGTAGAGTCGAGGCCATAAAAATGGATCACGGATAGAACACTTTAATGTGCATAACTCAATCTTGTACAAAGCACAATGAATAGTGTCGATGCCCAGAGCTACAATTTCTCTATGCCCCTAAGTGTTCAGATCAGAGCCGTGAAGTCTGAACGTCATGTTGACAGATTACAAACCAGGAAACGTCAGTTGGGGAAATAATGGCCTCACGGGACAACGTTCACCTTAATTCTTAAATAATTTTCGCCACTCCCGACCGAATTGATGTGGTTTCGAGCGTTCATATTTTAAACGCTTGAATAAGTGACACGCTGTGATTTTCTGAAAATAAGACGTGATGGCCGTTCTATCCTTGATACATTTCTGTGGTCGGGCGTTCATTTGTTTGCGCAGACCGCGGGCGTGATGCGCTTGCGCATCTCTCAGGCTCTTTCACATTAGAACGCTGCGCCTCAGCGGTGCTTCTAGTCGTGCCAAATAAACATGTACAGTTGTTGGAAGATAACTCGTAAGAATATACCTTTTTTTTTTGTAAGAATATAACTAGCTCAAGAAAATTTCCAGGTGAGTTTGAATTTAAGTGAACTTGTCACCATCGTCAGTCTACAACGTCCTGGACATAGGCCTCTCCCAACGACAATGGTCATTTGGGGGGTTTTGCCTAAGTCACCACAGTTGGCATTCGGATTGGTGACCGCAGTACTGTTTCCTAATATTCTCTTAGTTTATACGATACCCACGGGATGAGACGGTCCTGATGGGGTGGTCTTACTCTAAATCAGGTGACCACACGGACAACCTTAGGATATATATAGCTCAATATCAATTTCTGGTCCAAACTTTCCATCAAGAACTGTTCGTTTATTCCGCGTACCTGCAAGTTCTGGTGTGAGCTCCAGCCGCGGTGTTTCCTGATCGCTACGACTTGTCCTTCTTCAAACGTGGTCTAAAGAGAACTCTTTCCTCTCGGTAGGCAGCGGCTTAGCTGTGCACCTGGCATTGCAGAGTCTATGAGCGGCGGTAACCGTTTAACACAGATGGGCCCCTTACACAGTAATAAAAGAGACCGATATTATAAACTAAGAACTTTCTTACGACCACGAAACCTACGAAGCCTCTAATGAGATAGGGCCCTCAGCGAAATTGTCCTCGCGTCGTGACGCTTCCTAGCGATCCGCTGCGATGCGATTGTTTTGCTTGAACCCCGGCATTCCCGCGGACACGGAATTAGATTAGATCACTGAACCAACAAACTCTAGTGACATTTTAACTGCTTATGTAAAAGTGAAACATTGTGAGCGCTTTCGGGAATACGTATGTTGATCTATTCTTTATGTGAGTTCTCGCAAGATGAGTTTAGCAACATTCTAGACGTATATTTTGTTATTACCTACCTCTAACGACTACACAGTACACTGAGCCAAATACCGTTGAACTGACTTCGGTCGAGTTTCGCGATCAGTCAGTATACATGTATCTATAGCCAAATCAAACAATCAGGTAAGGTTTATTTACCTTACCTGATGAAAAAATTATTGTGAAATTGCCATTACTTTAATCGTTCAATCTTTTTTCAAAATATCGTTTCAACCGCATTACAAATGTTAATTACAGCTGCTGACGAATAAGGAAAGAATTAAAAAATTCATTTCCCGTAAAAGTTGACTTTAATCAACTGAATTACCTCAGTCGTACAAAATTATCTGTTTAAGAAGATTTGTAATTCCATTGTTTAACTGTCATTTGCATTCGTACACCACGAGACCATTCGAATAGCAGGGAATATGATTTATCCAAAACCTTTAATAAACTGGTCTAACCATACAAATGCCTTAATTAAAAAAGCATATAAAACTATGCCCACATACATCGCTTATATCAGCGGTACACCGCTGTATCTTCCAGACCTATCTTCTTATTTCTATATATTTTTGTTACAGGTAAGTGTCAACACAACCAATGTGTAATCGCTCTTCAGAAAAAGTATGCAACAATAAGAGAAAGCCTGCATTACGATGGAAACTGATAAGTTATTGATGACATTGAACAAGTGACCAATGTTCAGCTCAAGTCACACCGGCAACGACGCAACCGCTTGAGCTTCTCTTTCGCCTTCCATCGGACGAGGAGTAGACAATGGTTATCATCACCATCATCATCATAAGGTAAACCCTGTTGCCCGTTTCCTCGTATTCCCTTAGTCGTCCTATGGTCCTTACACCCACGGGATGAGATGGGGTGATCCTATTCTAAATTCGAAAACTACACGGACATAATATAGGTTACAAAATATTCAAAAATAAAATGCCCTGAAATAGAAAACAAAATGTACCTCTACAGTATAAAGACCCTAGAAGGATAGTCGATTTCTAAGTCGCATTGAACACTTATAGTTCATTCGCGTTAAGAAAATAGTGACTCATCAGTGCAACTGCAGGGTAAGGGTGTATTCATAATGGAGAAAAAATTAAACATTTTTTTTCAAAACATTAAATAATTTTAATAGAAAAATAATAAAGTATCAATGATTTTAAACATGTTAAAATATTCCTATTAAGGTAATTTTTAATGTCAACTTAAACGCTATATTAGTAGAGTAACACATAATTGGATTAATCGTAATAAGTACTGAAATAAAAAAATACAAAATTGTCTTAAAACTAAGTACTTAATCGCTAATCAGTATCGCTAGATTCTCCCGTTACATTTATTACGAATGAATTTTGTTCTGCATGTTCCATGACGTCGTCCAAACCCCACATGGTAGGGGTGGTGGTCATGGTGGTGGTTTCCATTTTCCAAATTTAATTTTAAACAAGTAGTACGCAAAATACACAACCGATCAGTTCGAAGGTCTGACTTCAACTGAGCACTGTGAACTCGCCTTACTAATTTCTAGCGTTTTAATTGGCTAGGGGGTGTGGCTTGGCCGGCAGTCGGTGATGAGTCACTATTTTCTTAACGCGAATGAACTATAGTTGAAAATTGTTTGGGGAATAACAACATATATCGAAGGAGGGGCAGGTTGATGAATGGCCGCCTGTACTTCACATCTTACACAACAACCCAACTACCTATTCCTACTTGGTCCTATTAGACACACTTAGTGTGCCTAACGGCATCCAGCCAAGTAGGAATTAGCAAAGTTTACCCGTTTCTAAATACAAAATGGCTTGCTAAATTAGTCGATTAATTATTTATGCGGCCAAGTAGGCGTCGGAATGTCCTTACGTCGTTATGCGCGGAGATAGTTCGCGGCGAGGCTGCCAGCGAACTTTAATTTGGATGACTAGTGTTAGATAAGAGTAATATTTACTTACATAATTGCAATTTTTAATTGTCCGTGTGGTTTCCCGATTTGGAATAGGACCACCCCATCACATCCCGTGGGTATTGTAAATTGTAGAAGACGATTAACAGAATATCAGGAATTCAGAGGATATAAGGGAGCGACCTACAAGCTTTTCGCTCCAGGCCAACCTCACCTGTCCGTGGTGCATCCTGCCGAATAACAAACGAGGCGCTGGCAACCGAATGGCGGTATAACCACCACAATTGAAGGTGTAACTAAGTACCACAGGCCGATGACAAGCAGCAGCGTCACCGGAGCGAGAAGCTACACCCTGCGATCGCAATCCGCCTGCCCAGCATGGCGATTATGGGTATATCTTCCAGATGTTTGCCCTAGGTGGCGAACTGGAGAGGCTTATGTCCAGCAGTGGACTGATGATATTGATACAGGCTTATCGCATCCACCGCTTGCCATATTGCACAAATCGTCACTCTACCTGGCTGGGCATCTTTCACTATGTTTTGTGTACAATGTGCCTACGACTTTTTAAAGTTTTATGATGATAGTAGATAAACTCGATAATATGTAGGTACACAACTGCGGGGTAATTGCCGTACATTGCCAGCAGCCCTAGGCCTCACCGAGTTGTTCGGTCGTGGCCATCGCTGTGTGCAAATCTCGGACAATATTTTACTTGTGACCCAGATGCAGGGCTCCGTAACGACTCTATAGGCACCGCAATTGTTTCGGAATGTCTTCCCGTTGTTCGTGTTTAGTGGTCACTGTTATCTGCCAAGATACGAGCGAGTATTTTCTGCGGTGTTGGAATTTGATTACGGAGGTGAAAATGGCAATGTACGCACTTGCGTAGTTAGGATAGGCTCTAGATATACTGGGATATGTATGGGATGTAAGGGTGCGGCCTATCACCTTTTCGCTCCAAGCCATCCTCACCAGCCCGTGGTGCATCCTGCCGAACAACAAACGAGGCTCTGGCAAACCGACTGGTGGCGGTATAACCATCACGATAGAAGGCGTAGCTAAATACCACAGGCCGATGACGGGCAGCAGCGTCACCGGAACAAGAAGCTACGCCCTGCGATCGCCAACCCGCCTGCCCAGCGTGGCGATTATGGGTATATCCTCCAGAGGTTTGCCCCAGGTGGCGAGCAGCTGGAGAGGCCTATGTCCAGCAGTGGACTGCAATAGGCTGATGATGATGATGATGATGATGATGTAGATATACTCTGATATGAAGGAGATTTATTAGTTTAATATTGTAGAAAGCAGACGTGACTTATTTGTAAAGGACCAGGTTCCCTCTCCATAACATTGGTTCATCCACAGTCCGTACCTTTGCTTTTTTTAAAATATATCCTTTCTCCTAGAACAATTCGTTCCTGCTGACGTCTTCCCCGAACGGTATAACTAAAGACTCTCGATTTGTTGCATGATTACGACCCTCAGCATAATCGCTAATATAGATATCGACTAGATGACGAGGAATCTAAAAGTTGATACAAGCATTAACTGAAGCTGGAGCTAGCTGTATGTAGAGTCCACAGCAGAAAGCGACGACACATTCTGTTCGACTTGAACCCACAGCGCATGGCGCTCGGTTCACAAAGCAGGGTTACAACCCAATGGCCCTTCATACTAGTCATAAACAGGAGTATTATTGAATTCCGAAAGGCTAGGGTGAGCACATCGACTAATCACCACACCTGTTGTCCTTTGTTGTTGTTCAAAAACAATATACAGTTGTTCCGAAGGGCTACGCTGACCACATCAACCGTCACATGACGCACAGATTGTCACAGACGCTGTGAGATTGCGCAGATGTCGTAACGCCACATCAGGGCTGCGCGGGAGCATAAATCAGCGGTGATGTATGCCGGCGCGTAAGCCGCTTTAGCGCCGCTGATGCTCTCGCAAACGATTGAAATACTTACATGCTTCAGTTGTAGGGTTACTACTGGCGTTGCGATATCATCATACCTCGTTTGCCACAAAAAAATGTTGAAATATGCGGGCTAAAATCCCTCGAGAATTCTCTCTTTAGCTACAAACTATTGAGGCTTGCTCTGATGTAAATTTCGCTGTAGAGACCATTCCTTTGAGAATAAGCAAAATATCCATTGTCTCAAATGTAATAGGACATTGAATATGTGTACAGATAGACAAAGAGAGAAGTTCAGCCAACGATGCTGGAACAAAAAAATTCGACATCGACAATTCATGCCCTTGCATTTTCATGGAAATGTGGAACCCATTATTTCTCCACGTATTAATACGTGATAATGTGATATATAAATATACGTGATATACGTATAAGATCCTAGAAACGAGACGCGAATCAGCTTACATGGCACAAACCCAACATGGCCGTTGCCCCGTCGTAGTCTCTCGCTTACCATCAGGCAATCGAAAGCCACTGTCTCATCATCATCAGCCTATTACAATTTAGTGCTGGACATAGGCCTTTCCAGTTGCTCGCCACTTATGGCAAACATCTAGAAGGTATACCCATAATCGCCACGCTGGGCAGGCGGGTTTGCGATCGCAGAGCGTATCTTTTCGCTCCGGTGACGCTTATATCATGCTGAATAAAAAAAAGATCATTACACATTCCCAAACAAGTGTCAGCCCTAATCAACCGCCGCTGCCCGTTTGACAAATGCACGCGCGTTATGCGGACGACGTGCGACGCTGAATACGAATGTCGGTAATAATAAATAGCGAGGTGCAAGCCTAATGCGCCCGCGCATACCTGACCGCTGGCGCAAGGAGCGGGCGCGGACCCACGCACGGGGGTCTTGTAGCTTAGTCCGATTTGTGGCCTCTGAACAAGTTGCATGGACAAAGGGGATAAGTAAGGGACACCTTTCTTGTAATGTGACGCAGGCACAGCCTGATTGATGAACCACTCAGGCCGTGACAATATGATTTTTGAAGTACAACTACGTTTTTGCTGGGTAAGCACGTTTCAGCGTAGACTAAGATATTTGCTTACCATCAGGTAATCGCAGCGAAAAAGTACTAGTCAATTAATAGTGGCTCTGCACGCAATTCTTACTTTGCCATCTTTTTATTCAATTCTTGGACCTGAAAAGCTCAGGCCTATTACAAGACTCCGTCCGACTCCGCTCCGTCCGTCCACATTTCTAAAATTTCGGTCGTACAACTTTGATAGTTGGAGATCCACTCTTTATTTACAATGGTTACCTGCTATCTTTTTAGGAATCAGCTTCCAGCAGCAGTATTTCTCAGCTTATATTCAATTCAATTCAAATTCAAATTATTTATTTCAGAAATACATAATATCAAAAAATAACTTATATAACTTAGGGAAAGTCCGGGAAACTATAGGGGCGGGCCAACAAATTCCTCTGAAGCCATCGACGCGCACCTGTGATTCGAATGGCTTAAGTGATCATTCTTATCTGGTGACCGCTATGGCCGTTTGCTCCCTCTGTTATAAACAAGATTAATGAAGCATTCTTCATTGTCCATTCATCAAGTACATAACCATGGAGTACGTCTCCTATTCTTTCATTAGCAAACGTTTGAGTAACCGCTACCATTCCCCGTTTGTTCCGCAGACAATGGCGACTATGCGAGACATAACTGAATTAGCTCCGAGTATAGCAACAGGAATGTTAATATAAGTGTATGTAATTAAACTCTGATGACGGTCGCCTAACAGCAGTAATGGGGAATGGACTTGAACCGGACCCTATGCCAGCCTTATCAGGAAGAAAATTCCTTTAGTTGTTACCTAGTTTTTAGAGGTCCACTAGTTGGTTACCTCAGTTTGCGACTAGTAAATACGAATCTTCAATAAACTCTTCTGTTTATACCTTGAGAATGTACAAACATTTATCGGTTTATTTAAACTGTGGATCTGACGGCAAACGTAATGCCATAGCCACTCATTGGATTCAACTTTGCGTCCAATCACTGTCCAATGCCCAATACTAACGCGCTCAATGTCTTCATTGTGTCAAAGTACCGACACACACGTTGGTGCATTGGGCGCAAAACGTTACGTTGGTGCAAATATGTCCAATGTGTGGCCGCGGCATAAGAATTTGCTAATTTTATGTTAAGCAAGTTAAATGAAGAGATGATCTCACTGTCTAGAAAATTACGTACATATATTTTAAATTAAAACCTAGTCAAAACCACGCGACGATTGTTCTTTATAAAGTTACAACATGTTTTTCTATCTATAAATTCCAATATTTGTTATATTCAGTTCAAGTGTGATGAATTTCAAAATTACCTCAGTAAAAAATAATGTACCTACATTATAAGAGAGAGGTATTCATTAAAGTCACATATTTTCAATTTCCCGACTGCAAACACGCGTACCTACATACACATCCAAATCAATAATTCATCCAGCCGTTTGAAGTCAGAAAGAACCTAGAATTACAAACGGCATAGCGAAATCGCTAATGGGTACTTGGAACGCGCCAGGATATTCCAGGGTAAGTGGGTAGGTAATGCATGCCGTCTGATTGTCCGGACTAATGGCCGTACCCTCGGGACCCGACGGCTGTCCATCTCCTCGGACTGACGGGCACGTGACCACACCGAGTTATAACAGTTACTGGAAACGGCAGCTGCTGTCAAGTTTTCTTTTTTTTGATAGCACCGAATGTCACTTTTCTCCTCTCCAAATCAGCTTACGCGCCGGTGACTATGGCGCGCCTTGTTATTGTAGGCTATAGCCAATTTCTTTTCGGCACGGAAGCGATTAATACTTTTGAAATTATATTTTGAGCCATTTTAAACCTTTCAGCTTTTTAGGAATTAATTTATCGTCGCGTGTCTAGTTTCGCCGTACTAAATAAGATTCTAATATTCAGCATCTGTGTAACTCGTGTGTTCCACTTAATACTACATAATTTTCAGTATCTCTAAGTAGGTATCATCCAAATCTCAGTCAAATAATATACATTTTATGGATGTTATAATGAAACAAAACAAAAACGAATTCACTTCCGAAGTACACTGACATACTTTTTCGTTTTAAGTAGTTTAATATGATCCGATATTGCAACTCAATTCAGTTATAAGACATTACAATGACTCAACTCATAAAAATACCTTCTTTGTATTATTATTTCGTAACACCCACAATTTACAATTTGCCGTAAAAATGCAAATGGAATGTATAGTGGGTAATAAAAATGGCGTTAAACTAAAAACGAGATCTGAAAGTGTACGTTTTTGTTTCTTTAAACCTGAAAGCAATAACTAAAAGTGCTATATTTCGTTTTTGTACAATGACATCATCATTATAATAATAAATTGTAAAATAAGAGGCAAAAATTATATTTCATAACGTAAACCTACAATTTTTTGTGTCCTTTTGTCCCACTTGTCGGAACAAGTCACCACTTACTCGCTATAATATCAATTTTACGTATTTTCTGAGTTTATTACGCAATTAATGATAAATTTATTAATATTATCGCAACGTTATTGACAAAGTCCTTAGGTCTTGCGCAATCAGTTAAACCTATTTAATTAATCTTTTGACACACGTTTCGAAATGTGGTTTTAACCTTCAAGGATATCGGACTATTTATCCTGCGATAATCTGATTAAATATTGGTAACAAACAATATGGAATTATTTATGGATAAGTATTACCTACGCAAATGTTTTAAACGAATTTCCCAATTTTCATAACAAAGAGCTATAGATAGATTATTGTAACCTATGGGGTTTATTATTATTAATTTAATAGGTAAATAAAATTAAAGAGAAAACAATAAACAAAACATAGTGGAGATCTATATATCAGTAGTTATTTGAGTCTTCCCCCATATTTTTAGCAAAACCATAAACATCGATTATTACATCAATCAACGTCTATACTACCTTTATGTGTATATGTCCTGTCAAATCAGTAAAGTGGTGTATGAATCTCGTACATTCTACTCGTGTGTAGGCGGTTTATTTATAGGTATGATGTATTTTAATATTTTTAATATACATACTCGTATTAGATCGGAATAGAGTTTCATCCCCTATTTTATCCTCTTGGGGGTAGAATTGATCAAAATCCGGTGTAGAATTGGAAAAAAATTTCCTAGCATCCTAAGTTATGACGTAGGCATCCGCCTACGTCATAACTTCTACCTGCACGCCAAATTTCAGCCCGATCCGCCCAGTGGTTTTGGCTGTGCGTTGATAGATCACTATGTCAGTCAGTCAAGCAGTCACCTTAGAGTTATATGTATTTATAGACACATGCATGTTATAGTACAGAAATCTGAAATACCCGAAGCAAAGCAAGGGCGGGTCGCTAGTTCCATAATAAAGCGCAGATCTGTTAACAATCTTTCAGTCTGTCACTAACTTATCTCAGCTCTTACAGCTACCGCTACTATTAATGAACTTAGTCGAGACGTTTTGTTTTGTCGCGTATGCCTCCAGTACCTATTAATCTACGACTTGTCAGAACCTATAAAGCAGTGGCTGGGAGGTGTCGGAACCACTTAGTAACAGTCTGAAACTTCATTATCGGACGTAGAGAGTACGGCCCTGATACGAATAATCGGATTGTGGCGCTTTGAAATGCGTAACGCGCTGTTAGTCCATGATTGAAGCCGTACATAAATAAGTATATGTTGGATCAATCCAATATAAGTTTACATAAATGTTTATATACTTATTGCAAATCAAAATACCAGTGCAGCTTGGCTGTGACATTAAAATTGCAGAATCTATGAGTCTGCTTGGTCGTCTGCTATCCTCAGCAATGAAATAATATAATATAATTTTTTCGAGGGTATTTGCATACACCCTAACTAGAGACGTCTAATTTGATGGCCTTTGAATCAAGTAATGCTGATAGTAATCTTCATTAAGAAACTATCGATTCTTAAGTCATAGTAATAAGGTTCATTATAGAATACTCTTTCCGTTGTCGGTACCTGCCTGTTGCGCGCAATGTCCGGAGCTGCCCCTCTATCCACATCTATTTTATGTCCAGTGGATAAGTGATCCCGGCAGTAAATTTTACGGATGCCATTTAAATGCACACGGTTTGCGCTCGCCTGAGCGATGGCCTTTTTATTATGCGCAGTGTCCCCCCTATTGCCTACTTTGGTAAAGCCAGCCGATAAAATTCCCATTCTTTCTTTAGATGACCTCAGTGGGTCATGGCTAGGCCAGGAATCAAGTCTATGGCTTCAGCAACAATTGTTTCATAGTTAGATATATTGTTTTCTTTATTGCACAAAATACAAAAATTTACAGAAATGTAAAGAAAAGGTATTACAGACAGCATATAGGCGGTTTTATCGCTTGTAAGCGATCTCTTCCAGACAACCTTCAGATAGAGGAAGTGTAATTTTCTGAAGACGTAGTAGAGTGTGTGACGAAATGTCAATATGTGGTGATTGCACATATAGGTCCGTTTTTAATAGTTCTGGCGCCATGAAATAACATGCAATACCAACAGTCTTTTAATACATACCAAAAAATTTACTTTAGAACTAGACAACGTATACAAATGTTGTAAAAAAAAATATATGGCGGTTTCATCGTTATGAGCGAACTCTTCCTGACAACTTTTGGGTAGATAATAGTAAGATAAAATCAGGCGGTATAGTAAGGAATAAGAATACATCATCAATCAGCCTTTACTCTCTCAGTCTGTGCACACTTTCCTCGATCCTGCGTGCGTCTTGCATCCAGCACTTGCCAGCCATCTTGTGTCAAATTAAGAGAGGTAGGGCATAGCGAATCTTCGCTCGAATTGAGCCGCCCGTCAAGGGAAGAACCTTGACCCTATAGAATACCGCAGCCAAATGACCTCCGGGTCGTGTTTCTGCTGGTGAGTAGGGTTTCCGTAGCTCATAGGGGGATAGAGTTGGGCCGGCATGGCGGCGGCAACTGATACGTAACTGACCAGTTACTTGCCCGTTGTCACAGCGATTGGGCTTCTCTTTCGCTTTCCATCAGGCGTATGTCGGGCTACTATAAAAAAAAACTTGTGCAAATCGTCAAGAATCCGATACAATTCTATAAAACAAAGGCACATCCAGTTCTCCCGACTCCCTGGTCACCCAGCATTGTCTCCGGGGCGTGATTATCGCTTATTGCCGTGCATCGTGGCCGGGCGCGCGTGGCCGCCAGATCCCTTGCAGCCATCTAATTTGCATGCGTTATGCGCAATCGATGCCTCATGCCGACCGTCTAAGTGCCCAGCATCGCTGTGAGACTCTTATCGAACAGGTATTTTCTGGAAAAGCGTTCTGATGTGTGATAGTTGCGGCTCGGACGCGCAAGATTCTCTATCGTCTGAGAAAGATTTGCTGAACTGTGAGTTTTGTTGAAATGATCTAGGCACGGATGTATCGAAATTCAGAGAGCATGAGCTAAGGCAAAGAATGCTCTCTGAATTTCTATATAAATATGTATATGAATATAATATGTACTCGGACAACACTGTCTTGACAGCATTTCATATGGATAAAAATTTTTGACAATCTGAATGTGATGTCTACGCAAAGAAGCTCTGTCATTGTGAGAGTAAAGTAAACTCACATTTTCGCAGGATAAATGTTCAACACGGTCAGAGAAAGGGATATAGCATAAACTTAACGTCATTTCCGATCGCACTTATCACTCAAGTTTGTATGTTCTCATGGTATTAATTTATTTGTTACAGGTAAGTTATTTAGCATGACCCAGCTACATCTCGTGGACAGGTATAAATGTAACGTACTTAGCATTTAAATCGATTTAACTTCATCAAGCCTTTGTTGAAGTTGAGATTCTATTTTGGTAATTGCTGCTATTATTACATTTGCTAAAAGCTGAGTGATTCGTACCAATTCTTTGCCATCACCTCACGGAATAAAACTAAGGCATCATAAAGCAAGGGTGATTAGCCATTTACTGACTGCATGTGCTCTATCTTATTGTCACTTACCTTCAAGTAAAATCGTACGACTATAATTAATGAAAACTATCGCCAAAGCTTCAGTCGTTCAGCATTTCAAGAAAAATGTTCAGTTAAAATGAAAACGTTGTTAAGCTCCTACTAAATGTATAGCTACTACGATCCACATATCTCATCTCGCAGCCTTCGTGATCGAATCAGAATTTCAAACGCTGCATTCGATCACTAAGTACAGGTTTTATAACCGCTTAAAGGAAAACATCTGCAGAAAACGTATGTGCTTGAGGAAAAATTGTGTCAGTCTCACGTTGAATCGTATGTGGACTGCAATTATTAAATACTGGGTTGCGCAGTACGATTACAGACTAATGGACTCACGTTTTAAACGACGATTTACATTCAACATACGTCGCAGTATAAATATCCATTAGTAATTTTCAATATATAATATAATATAATATAATAATATTTATTTATTTCTCACACAAATGGACTCTTATTTTAGATTATCTTAAATATAAGCAGCTAACATATTATGTCCGAAGGTGTGAGAGTCTGGTGCCCGTGATGGGTTTAAAAAAACCTGTGTTACAGGTCACCAGGCCCCGCCCCCGTAACAAGTAGGGATTTACTTATTTCATCATAATGGCAGTGACTATTGCTGATTTGTGCAAGTAAAAATTAAATATCTACATTAACAATAATAATAATTTAAACAAAAACAGAGAACAAAGGAATCTATATACTAAGTTAAAGTATGCATGAGAAACATGAGTGCAGGAATGTATATGTGTGCGTGTACAAGTGTGTGTTGGGTAGATGGGTGTGTTGTGTGTGTAAATGTGTTTGAGAGTGTGTGAATATAAGTGTGTTAAGTAGGTTACCAAGCTTAGGCGGGTTGCTATTGCTGTTATCAGATCATACAGGTTTTCAGAATAAACATGATATAGTACTTAATTTAATTTTTTTTTTTTTTTTATTTTTTTTTATTGCTAATAATATATATCAATAATGGTACATACACATACATATATATATATACAAATATGCATATATTTATACACATACATATCTCTCTGTTCTACTTTAGCGTGATAAGTAGTTTTTCAGTAGACTGGTAATCCAGTCCTTTTAAGAAATTGGTTACAGTAGCCTTACAGGAACTCCTGGGAAGTGGGTAGATATTTAGGAGCGTATTTAGCTTGTTGTAAAGGTAGCTGCCCATAAAGTAAAAGAAGTGATGAGAGAAAGCCGTGTTCAGTCGCTGAGTCGCACATACTGAGCCCTTCCTACGTTTATCTTTCAACAGTTCAGGGTCATAGCTTAACTGAGAATGCTTAGTCAAGGTTATTTGCAAAATATAGGTCTGCCGGACAGTGAGAACACTCCAGTCTCTGTAAAGGTCTGCTGTTGGATACTGAAACGGCAGTCCAGCAGCAACCTTGAGGACAGCGCGCTGAGCTCTTTCCACTTCCAGGATGAAAGTTTTTGCAATGCCACCCCAAGTGATTATGCAGTATTCTATTAAAGGTTGGCATAAAGCATAATACACCATCCTAATAACCTTTCGGTCAGCTACGTGTCTAAGTGACTTAAAGATGTACATTAGTATAATATTATACGAACACGGATGGTTAAAAATTCGAAATGCAGAAGTAATTTTCTTTATGGTTTTATAACATACAAAAATGGATAATATCTATTTTTCCATACGGAAAAGAATCAAAAATGACCACCCAATTTCTTCCAGTGAATGTCGTAATAGTCCAAGGGATTTCTTTAGATTTTAGCTTCTCTACCATCCGTGAAGGCACGCCTCGGGATATGCTGAGCGAGATGCCTTTTTAGTATGAGCGCAATTGATTGTTTTTTGTCACTTTATTATGTAACAAAACGTGTGATTCTAAATAAATAACTATTCTATTCTATTCTATTGGCTTCCATCGCGTATCGGGTTCAATCAGTATACAGCCAGAGCTATCTTACAGACCAGCATTTCGGCAACTGACAAGCCATCATCATTAGCCTATCGCAGTCCACTGCTGGATATAGGCCACTCCAGTTGTTTGCCACTTAGGTAAACATCTGGATCATCTATACCTATAATCGCCATGCTAGGCAGGCGGGTTGGCGATCGCAGGGCGTAGCTCCTCGCTCCGGTGACGCTGCTGCCCGTCATCGGTTTGTGGTATTTAGCTACGCCTTCAATTGGGATGGTTATACCGCGACCAGTCGATTGCCAGCGCCTAGTGTATTGTTCGGCAGGATGCACCACGGGCAAGTCAGGTTGCAGTTGGCTTGGAGTGTAAAGATGATAGGCCGCTCCCTTACATCCCAGTAACAACTGACAAGTGATTAATGTGTTTACTTGTCAGTTCCCACAAAGCAACATTTTGTCGAAACAATGTGTTATTATACCACATCACTTAGATTTCAAGGTCTGTGATTGGAGAATCGCGGCAGAGCTCGTCTCCGCTCTGTTCCGCTCCGCCTCTATGGAATCGCAACCTTAAACGAACCAAACATTTTTCCTGAGCTGAGCGGCACCTCGCTCTAGATGTGATGGAAAAATATTTCGTATATTTCCTAATAACTAAACTGATAAATTTTCTTATAACGTATATTAGGATATCAAATAGACTTAATCCGACACTACTTAAGGTTCCATTCTCCCTATTTATTAACACAATGGCCTGTCAGATCAGATGTATCTCATCAATGGACAGACCCTCGGCGAGTTTCTCTTTATCTTTTATCTACGTAACATAAATGCTTTATTTACCATAACCGATGTGTGTTATGTAACTAAAACAATGTGTTAGTTAACATTGTGCCATTAGTAAGATTGGTCATTTATATAAGTAGATAGATAGACAGCATTGCGAGAAATAAAACACATTTCATCATAAGAATTTGCAAAGGCCGAGCAAGTATTCATATGGACATAGATTTTTTACATTAATGCGTTGAGTTTCCGTGAATTCTAGAACTTATGTCAATGTAACATGGTTCATAATTGTATGATTAAGTGGATAATTTTATCACGGCATTTTCGCGTCTTGGGATAATTTTGTCGACCTTTGATGATCGTCATTAAGGCGTTTACGAGATACTCTCGCAGTGAACTCTTATGAACTTTCAAAAGGTTTACGCATCGGCAGTCCATCATTACTTTGTACGTATGGGAGTATGTGACATCCATAGATCACAAAGAGAAGACAGGACCTTAAGGTATTATGAAATTAGGTATTTATGCAATTGGCAGCAGACGTGCAAGTGTGATGCCCGATGGTAAGCATTCGACACCGCTCATGGACAATCGAGTTCTGAAGTCGCTGCTTTTAAATAGTAATACGCTCGTTTCTTGAAGGTTCCCAAGTCGTAGCTGTTCTTGATGTGCTAGCTAACCTAACAACATATTATAAGTGACAAAATTTAAGAGAGGTAGGGCATAGCGAATCTTCGCTCGAATTGAGCCGCCCGTCCGGGGAAGGACCTCCACCCTATAGAATACCGCAGTCAAATGACCTCTGGGTCGTGTTTCTGCCGGTGAGTAGGGTTTCCGGAGCTCGTGGGGGGTTAGGGTTGGGCCGGCATGGCGGTGGCAACTGAAAATTAACTGACCAGTTACTTGCCCGTTGTCACAGCGACTTGGGCTTCTCTTTCGCTTTCCATCAGGCGTAGGGAAGGCATTATGTCGAGCCACTATAAAAAAAAATTAAACAATTTCCCGCTTTAAATAAATGATGCTGCTCGCAGTGATATTAAGAGAAAAAAAAGATTAGCCGTCACAATTGGCCTCTTTCCCGAGTCTCATATTCGCCTCGACCCAATGCTGTCTGTAACGAGATCCATTTTTATGAATCGCCAGATTGTTTGCCGACCATCAATCACCGAATGTGCCGTCTTGCGCAACCGATATCAGTGACCACTAGAGACGGATTTATGGTTCCATTAAGTATTCGCTAATCAGTACTCACATACATTCAATTACATTCATCATCGGCCTATCGCAGTCCACAGCTGGATATAGGTTCGCAACTTTGGGCAAATATCTGGAGGCTTCACCTCATTTCATCCCGTGCCTGTCGAAGAAAACGATTAAGGGAATAAGTATAACGAAACGGGGAGGAGCGTTTTATCATCATCATCATTATCAACAGCCTTGCGCAGAAGTTGGAGATGCCTATGGCAAATACTAAACTATTCTCACAGTGTTCAGATGAAACTTTTATAAAACCACCTCACATGTGATAAGAAAGCAATGATTCTGTCATAAAAATATACTTTAATGAATGAATTAAAGTAACTAACGAGTTAAAGTTTGAAATTTGAATGCCATTCCAATCTCTATCATCCACCTTTCTAATCTAAAAGTGATTATTCAAATACATACTAAACAAATATACAAAGAGCAAAACAATCTCGATCAAAATTCATCCGTAACACTTTCACGATTCTACAATACGAATCGATCATTTGCATGCGAACATCTCTAGACCACACACAGTTAATCTTTAACCCTATGGGAAGGCAATTAATCTCCTCGATTGTTCAAAACGTACTCACAAAACTTTTGCAAGACAATTTTAAACTTCTGTTTCATCAGAAACTCGAATCAATCAGAAATGATACGATTGTGTAACATCCAATGTGACTTTGTAAACTGAGGTATTACTGCACCTTTCAACAGATGTGATGGATTAAAACTACATTACAAACTGTGGTAGGTAAAGCAACACTTGATTTAACTTCAGAAAATGTATGTTGCTCACAAACGAAATTACTTCAAACCAAATTCTAGTTGATACTTATTTGTTGTGTAATTGCGACGGTAAAATCGCTGTAAGCGATCCCTTTTAAACAACATTTTAGAATGTTAATACGTTATTTTCTTTTTTTATTATCATTTTATACATGATAAGAATTAAAAACCGTTAGTCTAGCCTGTCCATTAGACTAATAGGGACTATATATGACTTGTATGATAACGATTATTTGAAACCTTGTAACGTACAGATACACAAATAAATAAAGAATGTTTAATCCGAGTTATGAAGCCTAAAATTATTGATTAAAGTGAGAGAGCCATGTTATTCACGCGCCATTCAACTGCATAGATTTTTTGCGTTTATGAAGGTCGAATATAGGGTACGACTATAATTTTGCCTTAAACGATCTCGACACTGTTTTTATTTTATTTTTAAATTTTACGCTAAATCAGTAAATTAATGAAAATTTTTGAGCTTCATGAATTAAATGATAGATTGATAAAATGATATGCTGTAAGTGCTAGAATTACATTTATTTATTTTAATAACGATTAAATTACCAGCAAAAAAAATTGTCTCTACCGCTGCCTCTGTGAACGGCGTCGAGAGTCTTGAACGCTAAAATTACAGCTATTACTAAACGATACACATTTACAATGTTTTACAACTTCCCCATAAAGCGAAAAACAACATAATTATGTGAGAAAAAACTAATCGGATACACATTTAAGTGGGTGCATACAATCAGAATAGGAGATATTTACACGTCAGTGAACACAGGTGGAATTTCCGCGTAGAGAACTATGTAGATTTTATTCGTACTCTACTCCGTTTTTTAGCCTTAGAAATTGTGTTAACAAAGAAGCATTGGAAATAAATCCTTTTTTAAATAAAAGAGTGATTTTGAGTTATCAAACCAACAAAGTGTCAAACTACTGCTTCTTTAAACCTTTTGCAGCGAAAACTTTCGCTATGATATTTTTTGGTCTACCTATTCGTGTATAGTATATAGTATATTAAAAAATCTTCCTGTATACTATATACAGGAAGATTTTTTAATCACTTACAAAATTTGACATGATATCTATTGTAAAAATCACTAATATGTATTTTTTCTTTTAGTATCGCTCAGTATCAAAATATTTAGATAATAGCATTATAACGTTGTCTAAACCTTGCTGATATGAAAATATGGTCTAAATTTTTTTACAGAAACAGGTTCTATTAACGATACTAATGCCAATACACCTAATGATAATAATAATCAAAAAAATCTTCCTGTATATAAAAAGAATTCTAAGAAAACGTACTAAAAATGTAGGTCGTAGGTATACTGCACAAAAAACAGTACCAAGAACGACAATATCAGTACTTCGAATATCCAGGCAGGGTTATTATTCTGTGGCCAGGGCTAATTCTGGCTGCGGTGGCCACGTAAATAACTCCAATACGTATTAATGTTGTACGAATGCAGCCTCTGGGCCACATATGGGCTGCCTATCAAATATTCATCATGATACATTTACCGAACCACAGGGTTGGCGACTTGTCAAATTCAATAAGATAAATGTAGGTATAAATAAAAAAGGAATAACGGTAGCCTCGCTCTTAACATTGGAATGATGTCACTAAAATTGCTTTATTATGAATTACTACATAATAAAAAAAATTGCTTCGTCTGTCAGTCCTAATGTTTTGAGCTGCGCAACGGATTTTGTTACGTTTTTCAACAGATATAAATGATTTAAGAGCAAGATTATATGTAAAATACATGCATAATATAGTAAAGAAACACTGAACTGATGTATATTGTACTGTAATAATGTAATACAGAATTTTGCCCTTTAAAACTACGAAATAGCCCTAACACCCGTTTAAAGCCGGGGACGGCTGCTAGTTTCTTGTATAATATGTGGTAGTTCAGTGAGTCAATACAAAATTGAAATAAATATTTACAAGATGCAACCCTACAACCGACCCCTTTATTATCTCCAAAGCACACCGGTTCTTTACTGAGTCTACAAGGAAATGTTATTAGGACAATTTAGCTGGAATACAGCATAGTAAACAAGCGCTGACTGCTCGACCGCCTTACCGGCGCATGCGCAGCGCTAAGGGCGAATAACGTAATGCCATTATGACCGATAGTTACCCACTAAACTATAATTAAAATAGCTTAGGTATGTATTGGCGACAGTAATGGAAACCCGTCCTATAATCTTGCGTTTTTGAAACGGGACATGAAACGGTTACGAACGTATACGCAGACTGTCATATTGTAATAGACGTTAATTACTCCGAATGGCTCGTTGGTCTAGTGCTTGCAGGTGCCATCTGACTATCAAGAAGTCCTAGGTTCGAATACCAATTATTGGGGGGATGGGATATTTGTAATTAAGTATTTATTTGTGGTACCTTCGTTGTTCTAATACCCATAACACAAGTGCTTAAGGTACTTACTTTGGGATTGGAGCAATGTATGTGATGTTGTCTGATATTTATTTATTATGGGGATGAGGGAAGCCCGGGATAGGGAAATGAGGCGCGAATTAAACGAGGTGACCGCAGTTGGTTTATTTGTACCTAGGTAAACGCTGCTGCCCGTTCCCTTATCATAACAATAACACGGACGAAATAATTGCATAATAGCATCATCGAATTGAGCTGCCCGTCCGGGGAAGGACCTCCACCCTATAAAATACCGCAGCCAAATGACCTTCGGGTCGTGTTTCTGCTGGTGAGAAGGGTGTCCGGAGCTCGTGGGGGGTTAGGGTTGGGCCGGCATGGCAGTGGCAACTGACAGGTAACTGACCAGTTACTTGCCAGTTGTCACAGCGACTTGGGCCTCTCTTTCGCTTTCCATCAGGCGTAGGGAAGCCATTATGTCGAGCCACTATTAAAAATAAATCTATACCCTGAATTGTCTCACACGACTATACCAATTTCCGTTGCCCTCAGTTCCTACCTCAGCGTCATTACAGTTAATATAATAGGGAGGTATTATCGACATGTACCTTGCGAGGAAGCGCCAGGACCACGGACGTTGGGCACGAGTAGTTAAAAGCTTCCGGCCGCGCGCAGAGTGCGGTAATTGCCTTAGCAAACCTGTATCGGGCCCTAAGAAACAGCAGAAGCGCGTTTTACACTTCAGCAAACATTAACTGCTTACTTTTTTTAAATAGTAGCTACTAGCTAGTGAACCTTTTCGACCTTTAAGCGGCCGTAGAGCGAAAAAACGTTTTTTTTTAAAGTAATACTTAGATGGCGTGACGACCTGGATCATTTTTCTCCGGTCTGGCAAGAGCTGGCTGAAGATCGCGAGAAGTGGAAAAAACTGGGGGAGGCCTTTGCCCAGCAGTGGGACAGTAGAGGCTAGTCAAAAAAATACTTAGATGATTAGGGAAATATCAGGCGTTTACCCAGGCAAAGCACTGGGTTTGCCTGGGTAAACGCTGCTGTACTGCAGTACCACTGGATACTCAGGTAACAATATCACCTACTGCTTTCACCAACCCGGCAGACGTGGAGACTAAGGCAAAATGTGGACGTTTGCAGGTTGATCGTGATGATGAGTAGTGAGTATGTACATCATAGTGGCCACCCGTCTTTTAATGGAAAGCGACCGGGAGTATGTACATCAAAGTAGCCACCCGTCTTTTAATGGTAAGCGAACGGGAGGGACAAGTCACTGCGGCAATAGACCAGTAGCTTAGTGTGATCTCTACGTCTCCTCATGCTATGAATACCAGGTAATCTTAATGAATGAGGGCATAGCGTATACTGGAAAATTCTGTTAAATTCGTTTCCTAGACATAGAATCCTCAATCAATCAATCAAGCAAGCAATCAGCTTTGGTCCGTTCACTGCTGAACGTAGGCCTCCTTTAATTCGCGCCACATTTTTTGGATAGAATTTCCAAGGCTTCCCCCATCCGGCAACTGCCAGCAGAAGAATCTAGACTCCTCATGTTTTTTGTATTCAGTTTTTTCATTAGTCTTTTCAGCATTTATACTGCATTAGTATTAAATTTCGCTTTCAATTTCTCTGTCTATCGTATTCGTAAGTTAGCAATTCTGTCCACAGCGTGCAGCTAGCAATATCGGCGGACAGACGGGCTGACAACTCGGCAAATAAGGATGCGTCGCCACCGTGCACTGTGCTATTTACCGCGTCCGGACCCGACACACATACACACACACATATAAACCTAAACTAAAAGACACACACACTTAAGTGCACTTTACCTAGCAGCTGCCAATATTCTTGGGGCGAAACACATAAAACACTATGTCTTTGCCCACATTTGTCGGATGTAAACTTGGTGGTATACCCGTGAAGTTGAGCTGAGAATTGTTGTGTGTTGCTTGAATCAATTAGAACATTTTTTGACGTTGACTCGAGCTTACTCTAAACTAAGGCGAAACTCACCTCCCAGAATGAGAGGAAGAAAGATGTTTATTGCGTATGCCCACGCAATAAACACCATGTGTCGCCAGTGGGCAGCAACTTGCAGGGACTCAGGGAAAGCATACGGCCGCATAAGAGGCGAGACGATCTTAGTCTACCAGTATACAGGTTTCCATACGATGTTTAAAAATATGGCGACATACGGGTTCATGTGAACCATTCGCATACAGTGTAGGAGACTTGAGAAAAACGGCCGTATTCCTAATTAAAGTAAAGAACATTATATTCGATTTAAAGTGTGTGTGAGAGTGTGTTATAATTGTTCCTTCTTCACGTCTAAACGGCTGTACGGATTTGCATGAAATTTGACAGGAGGATAGTGTAGGGTCCGGAATAACACATAGGTTACCAATTTTTGCAATTTTCCCACGGGAAAGGGAAATCGCGGGTAACACCGCGGCGCACAGTTAGTTATTTATAAAGAGTAAGTGGTTTATCATTGCAGCTATATGAGTTTAGTTGAGGAATCACCATCACTTGGGGAAAGTTTCATACAATTCGTTGGCGATTCTGCGCCCGCACCTGAACATCTAAACGTCTCGCGGTGCATTCGAACTTGATACCAAATGGGGTAATCATGACAATAGTATCCGGCAATCTTGTGCCATTTATATTTGTAGGTAATCTTGTGCGTATATAACAATGTGCGATTACGTGTACAAATCTCCGGACGTTATCGAACAAGGGATTGTACGAGTATAGTGTTAGTTAGATATCTAGATGCAAGACAGGGATGTAAAAAAATGTTTATTAATCGACATAATGTGACTTAAGTACACTTTTCTTTTTTATAGTAGCACGACATAATGGCTTCCCTACGCTTGAAGGAAGTCCAAGTTGCTGTGACAACGGGCAAGTAACTAGTGAGTTACCTGTCAGTAGCCACCGCCATGCCGGCGTCACTCACAGACAGAAACACGACCATCACTACTACACGACCGGTGGTCATTTGGCTGCGGTAGTCTATAGTGAGGTCCTTCCCCGGACGGGCGGCTCAAATAAATGATATTCTATTCTATACATTTCGTTCTCAAATTATTTATATACCATCATAACTATGTTTCAAATAAACTATGATGGATTGATAAAAAATATACAATTAGGACCATGACATTTTCGACCGGTAAACCACGAATCGATACAAAATCTATATCTAGTCAAAATAAGAAGCCTCCTGTAACTGCGAAAGATAGAACGCGTGGAGAGAATCCGCTAGTTACATACGTCATACAAAGGTAGACATAACGTACTTACCTACATAGCCCTACATACCGAGAATAGAGAAAGTAGTATTGGTGAATCAGATATCGCATGCCGCATGACTCTTCTCGTTAGCCGCCCGTTGGGAGGAGCCTGCCGCGATGGTCGTAAGTGCATTACTCAGAAGTCAGAACCCATCGATCTGGACCGGACTTGAAGCTGCGAGGGTTCCACAGATATCTACTGAGCTAAACGGCCTTGTGTGTGCTAAACGGCTCAATTTGGCACTATGGTGCATGATTGTAAAAAGTTAGTTCAATCTACGCGCGTTTCAATTTATATATTCACATTTAATACGCGTCCTAAATGTTTTTTGAGCTTGTTTCAAGAATACGCAATCTAGTTCAAATAATTTGCTTTAGATTTAGATTAATTATTTATAGTTGACCTTACACACTGGTCAATTAGAAATAATCTAGTCTACAAAAAACTTGACTAAAACACTACCGCGTGTCTAGACTCTAGATGCATGGCTGTTTTTTTATGTAGGTACGTCTCTTTTTTGGGCAGGAAGTGGTATAAAATAAATAAACTTCATGTGTTGCCAACATAGAAATTATGGATGCGGGTGTAATCAAAATATAGGTCGTTACTATTAAATATAAGGTTCCATATTTCGCATTCATGTACATTATCGAATTATAATAGCATTAGCGGTTTGCATCCATGCCGTTCCTCATATGTGTTGGTGTAATGTACTCGTACAATCGAGCTGTACTCCTGAGTAGACTTTACTTTCGTTTATCAAAAGGTGAATGACAAGCCGTCTCGTTTGCAACACTGTGAACTTGAAATATTGAGGTCGTTGGACACGTATAACTGACGTAGATGTACCTAAGTTTACGTAGTTGTACGACATATACGATCAATATAACATAGTGCCACATACACAGCCAAAAAAAAAACAATTAAATTTAAAATTAAATCTTTAGTAATTATTTGTTATTATCTGGAAAAAATCATCCACGTCACTTCTCAACGCTTCAAGAAACACAGAATCGAATTTTGATTAAACCATTATACGTAGCTGTAAAGCCTAATCATGTAGCTATAATAAAAAACAAAATGTGGAAGACCACACAGGTACACAAATTTGTTTTTTTTTTTGTTGTCGGACTCAGAAAAGGTCTGTTTTTCAGATCTTGGTGTTTAGTTCATTCTTTTTGTACTTTAGAAGTACAGTTGGTAGATGGGACAGTGACGGTTGATAGGGATGAATGGAAGAAGACAACCTACTATGCCGATCCAAAATAAAATTGGAATTAGGCAAGCGAATGATGTTTGATACACATTTGTCATACTTGCACTAGTTTCACTTAAAAATGACGAAACCACTAATAAGCAAGGAGGATTTATATTCGTCTACATTTTCATCATATCCTATCCTCCTCCGTTCGCTATAAAGTAATTTAACACATTAAGCAAACACATAGTTGTGTGAGTGTCGGCTAGTCGTCGGCTATGAAAGATTGACCCACAATCCGTTGAGCAACGTTCATCGTACCTCTACGTACAAGTCGGCATACGGCCGGAGTCGATGTGACAAAACACATCTATCAGTTGACCGCCGATCCACTACTCCGTGCTGCCTTTACTGTCTACAAATGTAGTGGTGAGAGAGAGTAAGAGATATATTATGGTTAGTAATCTATAATATAAAAATGAATCGCAAAATGTGTTGGTAAGCGCATAACTCAACAACGCATGGACCAATTTGGCCAATTCTTTTTTTAAAATGTTCATTGAAGTCCAAGGATGGTTCTTGCGGCGGAAAATTTTTAATAAATGCAACGAGGAACCGCGGGTAACACC